>JBBDGP010002795.1:1902500-1950000 GCA_037952835.1 Lithobates septentrionalis | reverse complement strand
CAAGGGGTATGAATACTTTTCCAAGGCACTGGTAAAAAAATGGTAATGGTAAAAAAAAAAAGCTCATATAATTTTTATTTTATTTTTTTTTATTCTTCATTTGTGGTTTTTCCAAACAGACAGGAACACAGGAATAACAATGCAGATACAGCCAACAGAATTACAAATCCCTCTGCTAATGTAGGATAACAGTATAATAGACAATAGAGCAATATTTGGCCTTGCTTGGTATATGCAGAAGATATCTGACCTACATCCCATCTGAACCTGTAAAATCGTACAAAACACGACCAAAAAACTTGTGGTTTCCCCAAATCCTGGGGCCACGTAAAATAGTTTCAAAAAGAAGAAATAGGTGGAAAAGAGGAATTAAAACAAATAAAAAATCAAAATTATTCCAAAACATAAATTTTCAATCTGGATTATGTTCCAACTGAATATACTCTTTATTTCCCTTTAGAGTATTCATATTAACAATAAACAAGAGAGACGGCAGACATCAAGGCAGGAGTTTATATAGGTGAGCCTTGAGTTGTCTCAACACACAATCCCATAATCCTTTGTTGTCATCACGGATTGGTGCTGTGCTGGCATGGAACACGTGTGATTACTGACATTCTCTCCTATCCGGATTCCTGTGGGTCTGTATACAGTGCGCAGCAAAGCTAGGCCACCGTCCAGCCCAGAGACCTTGCACTCTACTCGAGTCCTCGTCTTCCAGTGGGTAATGTCTGAGGGGAAAGAGGAATAGGAGGTTCTTGGAAACATGTCCAGAGAAATTCTTTCCATCTCTCACGTTCAACAGGAAGAAATAGATTTTGCCTATTTCTGGAGTGAAAACACTAAATTGGGACATGCCTGGGAACTGTACAGATAGCAATGCCTGACCCATTGGCTACGACTGTGAGTGTTTTGAGTTTTCATGAATGGGGAGACTCCATGAGGCTTAAAATGGAAAAAAAATGGCCTGTGACTTTTTTTTTTTTTTTTTTAAAGCTGAGATCCAGTCCAAAAAAAAAAACGATTGCAGTGCAAGGGTTAAATGCTTGTTAGTCTGGGGGGGGTACAGGAGTAATGAGTAATACCTTAAGCGGGCTTTCTCCATCCATGCAACTGTTCCAGCTCTGTCGCCTCCCTAAGGTGCTCTCAGCCACGGTTACATGCTCGCTCCCTCAAACACAGCTTGTTAAAATCCCTGCAATGTAAATAGATCACCCAGAGGGGAATGTTGTGTTTTTGTTTTTTTTTTTGTTTTTTTACATAAGCAAAGTTCCTCATTAACGATTTGCATTTGTTTTTGCACCAGAAACACAATTTTAGGGCTTGTTCACACCGGAACACCGTACAGGAAACCTACATTCCATGCATATTTCCAGCACCGTGTTCAAAACGCACTGGGTGTGCAATCTGCTGCGGTTGTCAATATAATCCTAACAACACCCCGAACACCGATTGCAAATGCAATGCGAGTGTCCTTAGTACAGTGACAGTGTATAATATTAGCACTGATCACTGTATTAGTGTCACTGGTCATGTCAGTGGCGGTTAGTCAGTTCATTTTAGATTGGTCACCACACTATCGCAGTCCCATTAAAAGTCGATCACCGCCATTGGTAGTATAAAAAAAGTATAAAAAAACATCAATACAAAATTTTAGTACATATACCAGAGGCCTAACTGCAACTTTCAGGGCCCCGGTGCAAGAAACCATGAAGGGCCCCCCAACCAGGGACGCACAGGGGCTGGGGCAGCAGGACAGGGATAGGGAGGTGAAGGGAGTGGCATGTGGAGGAACCAATGCCCTCCATTTCCCTTCTGCAGTTGCTGAATGTCTGCGGGAGGGAGAGCAGGAGAGATGGGCATTCAGCGGCTACATGGAGGGATCGGTTCCTCTGCATGCCACCGCCCTCCTATCCAGGTGTACAGGGGGGCCACACAGGCCCCCTGGAGCATGATGCCGGGTCGCAATGGCAACCTCTGTATGTACGCCTCTGATAATACCATAGTTTGCAGACGCTATAACTTTCACACAAACCAATATACACTTATTGGGATTTTTTTTTATGAAAGACATGTAGCAGAATACATTTTGGCCAACATTTTATGGAGAAATTTGATTTTTGATTTTTTTTTTTTTTTTTTATTAGATATGTTTTGTAGTAGAAAATAAATTACTTTTTCCACAATTTTTGGTCTTTTTTCGTTTTATATCACAAAAAAAAAAATTAAAACCCAGTGGTGATCAAATGCCACTAAAAAAAAAAAATTATATATATGTGTGTGTGTTGCATAACTGCACATTTGCTAGTTAAAGTAGTGCAGTGCTAAATGGGAACAACTGGCCTGCTCATGAAGGGGGTAAAATCTTCTGGAGCTGAAGTAGTTAAGTACTTTTGAATACACAGTAAACTGAAGTTGGGTAGAAAAGATCTATAGCCTGCTGTGTTGATGCAGATCTGTACTTTTGCTCGTATTAGGCAAAATAACCGGTCTATCTTACAGAATGGACTTTACCTCTTTCCTGACCATAGGCCATCTATCAGTATGTGTTGATGAACTTGACTATAAATTCTACATCTATTGAAGTAACATATACACTGTGATTTAAGGACATGGCAGGATTTTTTTTTTTTTTTTGGTACACGGTTTTAGATACCCTGCTCCGATCCTAGTTACAGTATAAACACAGCCATGCGATCATGATTTACTATAATATAAATGTAGCGCAAAAACAAAACCCAAAATGTGAATAAATAATGCAGTGGCCAGTGGGTACTGCCCACTGGGACATAAAAGGCAGAAGACCAAAGTGATGAATAAAGTTCAATAGCTCATGTATATTATAAACTAAGACATGAGTATGAATAGGTGAAACAATGAAGTCCCATAGTGTAAGAAGTAAAATATAAATCCAGTGTGAATGGGAGATCTTCTGATCTATGATTCATCAGCATGGAAATCTTGAGTTGGAAACAGATGGAAAACTCTTACCAGAACGGGTGGACGTGTTTCATCCAATTGGACTTCAACAGGATGCCCCTGTTGAAGTCCAGTTGGACGAAACGCGTCGGACAAGGTACACTTTTTCCCTACACTTTATTTTATCCTACGTGATCACGCTTTTAATTGTTTTGCTTATTGGTGTGACCCAATAAATTTATCTTTTGATCCGCACTATTGGCGCATTTTAATTTTTTCCCCCCATATTCCTGGGATTCCATATGAGATTCGGATACCTCCATCTTTCCCTCACAGTTCCTCTTGATCGATGGTCATCATCCTGATTGGTGGAGTGGAGAGGAGATGTCCCTTGAGATCCGGGACTCCCTTCAGGACAACCTCCCCTTTGGATCTCTAAGCCTGTTTGATTCGGTGTCGTTGACATTCATATCCACCCGTTCTGGTAAGAGTTTTCATCTATTTCCAACTCAAGGTTTCCATGCTGTTGAATCATAGATCAGAAGATCTCCCATTCACATTGGATTTATATTTTACTTCTTACACTATGGGACTTCATTGTTTCACCTATTCATACTCATGTCTTAGTTTATAATTTACATGAGCTATTGAACTTTATTCATCACTTTGGTCTTCTGCCTTTTATGTCCCAGTGGGCAGTACCCACTGGCCACTGCATTATTTGTTCACATTTTGGGTTTTGTTTTTGTTTTAGCGCTACATTTATATTATAGTATATTTTGAATATTGGTCACATTTGTGTGTAGCAGCTTCACTTTTTTTTTTTTTTTTTTTTTTTTTTTTTTTTTTTATATTTGGTTAGCGCAGTCTTATTATTAGTTTCATGTGATCATGATTGCTGTTATTGTGAACCTGTGGTGGGGAGCCATGAAGATTGGTAACTGATTGCTGTATCTGATGGGGCAGCTGTTGGATAAAGGTCTGTCACAAAACCGGTAGCTGACATTTCATCATAGGATGTTTATTAATGTATTCTTAGCTGGGGGAAGTGATGCTGGAGAATATTATGGAGGATGGAAAGTGGTTAAGCAGCAATGTACTTCTATTATCTGCACCTCCTATGCTATGCCAATCTGCTGGTATGTTGGGGAACACTTGTCACACCCCTGCAACCCCACAATGCAGCAGGACTGAGTGGTAAATCCCCAGATAATATCGTTTTCACAAAGGGGTGGAAGGAATGGTAAGCAGGGTGCTTATGGCCGATAAAGCAGCTTGAGTCAGAAGGGTAAGCGCTAGCTGCGTAAGGTTTCTCCTGTAAAGTGATTCCTGGTACTTATCATACAGCTTTCTCCTCACCGGGTTTGGTGCAGAGCTGGATCTTTCTTTCTTTTTTTATTCACAAAGCCACAGTGAACCCCCCTTTTATACTGAATACATCATTTAATATTTGGTACCGGCCCTCACATGGCATTGTATACATGTGAGTAAGGTGGAACCCGTTCAGCTTTCGGCCTTTTAGCTCCAGATATGCCAACCAAGACACCTAAATCCTGCTCCACACTGGGTAAAAGATCCGGGAAGGAATCAGCATCTCACCCAGATGCTTCCGGTTCCATCCAGCGTTACCTAGCTGCGGGAAGAATCACCACCGGAGCCTGAGGCAACCAGGCCAAAGCCACGAGACCAAGTGCTTCTCCCTCTTCCCACGCAGCCTCCATGAGAGAGAGCTCTCCTGCCTCCTCATACTGCTCTGAAATCATGAATGATCCCCGATCTCCTGCTGGCTCAAAAATGACATCTTTGATGTGCTGTCTTAACCACTTGCCGACCGCCTCACGCCTATATACGTGAGCAGAGCGGCACGGGCAGGCAAAATCACGTACCTGAAACGTGATTGCCTTCCCGCGGGTGGGGGGTCCGATCGGACCCCCCCCCGGTGCCAGCTGCGGTCGGCATTTGGTTGGGAGCGATGAGAGACGAGGGGGAGACCATCCGATCGTGGCCCCCCCCTCGCGATCGCTCCCAGCCACTGACAAACATCCCCTGCCTCTGTATAGTACACAGAGGCAGAGGATGTGATGTCATCTCTCCTCGGCTGTCAGTTTCCGTTCCAGCGCCGAGGAGAGATGACATGTAAGTAAGTGCACAACACAAACACACACAGTAGAACATGCCAGGCATACATTACACCCCCGATCCCCCCCCGATCGCCCCCCGATCCCCCCCCAATCACCCCCCCCCTGTCACAAACTGACACCAAGCAGGTTTTTTTTTTTTTTTTTTTTTTTTTTCCTGATTACTGCATAGTGTCAGTTTGTGACAGTTAGCAGTGTTAGGACAGTTACTGTAACCCCCCTGTAGGTCTAGGGTACCCCCCTTACCCCCCCTAATAAAGTTTTAACCCCTTGATCACCCCCCCTCACCAGTGTCGCTAAGAGATCATTTTTCTGATCGCTGTATTAGTGTCGCTGGTGACGGTAGTTAGGGACGTAAATATTTAGGTTCGCCGTCAGTGTTTTATAGCGACAGGGACCCCCATATACTATCTAATAAATGTTTTAACCCCTTGATTGCCCCCTAGTTAACCCTTTCACCACTGATCACCGTATAACCGTTACGGGTGACGCTGGTTAGTTCGTTTATTTTTTATAGTGTCAGGGCACCCGCCGTTTATTACCGAATAAAGGTTTAGCCCCCTAATCGCCCGGCGGTGATATGCGTCGCCCCAGGCAGCGTCAGATTAGCGCCAGTACCCCCCCTAATAAAGTTTTAACCCCTTGATCACCCCCTGTCGCCAGTGTCGCTAAGCGATCATTTTTCTGATCGCTGTATTAGTGTCACTGGTGACGCTAGTTAGGGACGTAAATATTTAGGTTCGCCGTCAGTGTTTTATAGCGACAGGGACCCCCATATACTATCTAATAAATGTTTTAACCCCTTGATTGCCCCCTAGTTAACCCTTTCACCACTGATCACCGTATAACTGTTACGGGTGACGCTGGTTAGTTAGTTTATTTTTTATAGTGTCAGGGCACCCGCCGTTTATTACCGAATAAAGGTTTAGCCCCCTGATCGCCCGGCGGTGATATGCGTTGCCCCAGGCAGCGTCAGATTAGCGCCAGTACCGCGAACACCCACGCACGCACCGTACACGCACCATACACCTCCCTTAGTGGTATAGTATCTGATCGGATCAATATCTGATCCGATCAGATCTATACTAGCGTCCCCAGCAGTTTAGGGTTCCCAAAAACGCAGTGTTAGCGGGATCAGCCCAGATACCTGCTAGCACCTGCGTTTTGCCCCTCCGCCCAGGCGAGCCCAGCCCACCCAAGTGCAGTATCGATCGATCACTGTCACTTACAAAACACTAAACGCATAACTGCAGCGTTCGCAGAGTCAGGCCTGATCCCTGCGATCGCTAACAGTTTTTTTGGTAGCATTTTGGTGAACTGGCAAGCACCAGCCCCAGGCAGCGTCAGATTAGCGCCAGTACCGCTAACACCCACGCACGCAGCATACGCCTCCCTTAGTGGTATAGTATCTGAACAGATCAATATCTGATCCGATCAGATCTATACTAGCGTCCCCAGCAGTTTAGGGTTCCCAAAAACGCAGTGTTAGCGGGATCAGCCCAGATACCTGCTAGCACCTGCGTTTTGCCCCTCCGCCCGGCCCGGCCCAGCCCACCCAAGTGCAGTATCGATCGATCACTGTCACCCCGGTCGTAGTCAAACCAGCACTGCAGTAACACTTGGTGACGTGGCGAGTCCCATAAGTGCAGTTCAAGCTGGTGAGGTGGCAAGCACAAGTAGTGTCCCGCTGCCACCAAAAAGACAAACACAGGCCCGTCATGCCCATAGTGCCCTTCCTGCTGCATTCGCCAATCCTAATTGGGAACCCACCGCTTCTGCAGCGCCCGTACTTCCCCCATTCACATCCCCAACCAAATGCAGTCGGCTGCATGAGAGGCATTTTCTTTATGTCCTCCCGAGTACCCCTACCCAGCGAACCCCCCAAAAAATATGTTGTGTCTGCAGCAAGCGCGGATATAGCCGTGACACCCGCTATTATTGTCCCTCCTGTCCTGACAATCCTGGTCTTTGCATTGGTGAATGTTTTGAACGCTACCATGCACTAGTTGAGTATTAGCGTAGGGTACAACATTGCACAGACTAGGCACACTTTCACAGGGTCTCCCAAGATGCCATCGCATTTTGAGAGACCCGAACCTGGAACCGGTTACAGTTATTATAGTTAGTTACAAAAAAAAGTGTAAAAAAAAAAAAACACAAACAAAAATATAAAATAAAAATAGTTGTCGTTTTATTGTTCTCTCTCTCTCTATTCTCTCTCTATTGTTCTGCTCTTTTTTACTGTATTCTATTCTGCAATGTTTTATTGTTATTGTTATTGTTATTATGTTTTATCATGTTTGCTTTTCAGGTATGCAATTTTTTTATACCTTACCGTTTACTGTGCTTTATTGTTAACCATTTTTTTGTCTTCAGGTATGCCATTCACGACTTTGAGTGGTTATACCAGAATGATGCCTGCAGGTTTAGGTATCATCTTGGTATCATTCTTTTCAGCCAGCGGTCGGCTTTCATGTAAAAGCAATCCTAGTGGCTAATTAGCCTCTAGACTGCTTTTACAAGCAGTGGGAGGGAATGCCCCCCCCCCCCAACATCTTCCGTGTTTTTCTCTGGCTCTCCTGTCTCAACAGGGAACCTGAAAATGCAGCCGGTGATTCAGCCAGCTGACCATAGAGCTGATCAGAGACCAGAGTGGCTCCAAACATCTCTATGACCTAAGAAACCGGAAGCTACGAGCATTTTATGACGTAGATTTCGCCGGATGTAAACAGCGCCATTGGGAAATTGGGAAAGCATTTTATCACACCGATCTTGGTGTGATCAGATGCTTTGAGGGCAGAGGAGAAATCTAGGGTCTAATAGACCCCAATTTTTGCAAAAAAGAGTACCTGTCACTACCTATTGCTATCATAGGGGATATTTACATTCCCTGAGATAACAATAAAAATGATTTAAAAAAAAAAAAAATGAAAGGAACAGTTTAAAAATAAGATAAAAAAATAATAATAATAAAGAAAAAAAAAAAAAAAAAAGCACCCCTGTCCCCCCTGCTCTCGCGCTAAGGTGAACGCAAGCGTTGGTCTGGCGTCAAATGTAAACAGCAATTGCACCATGCATGTGAGGTATCGCCGCGAAGGTCAGATCGAGGGCAGTAATTTTAGCAGTAGACCTCCTCTGTAAATCTAAAGTGGTAACCTGTAAAGGCTTTTAAAGGCTTTTAAAAATGTATTTAGTTTGTCGCCACTGCACGTTTGTGCGCAATTTTAAAGCATGTCATGTTTGGTATCTATGTACTCGGCCTAAGATCATCTTTTTTATCTCATCAAACATTTGGGCAATATAGTGTGTTTTAGTGCATTAAAATGTAAAAAAGTGTGTTTTTTCCCCAAAAAATGCGTTTGAAAAATCGCTGCGCAAATACTGTGTGAAAAAAAAAAATGAAACACCCACCATTTTAATCTGTAGGACATTTGCTTTAAAAAAAATATATAATGTTTGGGGGTTCAAAGTAATTTTCTTGCAAAAAAAAATTATTTTTTTATGTAAACAATAAGTGTCAGAAAGGGCTTTGTCTTCAAGTGGTTAGAAGAGTGGGTGATGTGTGACATAAGCTTCTAGATGTTGTGCATAAAATGCCAGGACAGTTCAAACCCCCCCCAAATGACCCCATTTTGGAAAGTAGACACCCCAAGCTATTTGCTGAGAGTCATGTTGAGTCCATGGAATAATTTATATTGTGACACAAGTTGCGGGAAAGAGACAATTTTTTATTTTTTTTATTTTTTTTTGCGCAAAGTTGTCACTAAATGATATATTGCTCAAACATGCCATGGGAATATGTGAAATTACACCCCAAAATACATTCTGCTGCTTCTCCTGAGTACGGGGATACCACATGTGTGAGACTTTTTGGGAGCCTAGCCGCGTACGGGACCCCGAAAACCAAGCACCGCCTTCAGGCTTTCTAAGGCCGTAAATTTTTGATTTCACTCTTCACCGCCTATCACAGTTTCGGGGGCCATGGAATGCCCAGGTGGCAAAAAAAAACCCCAAATGACCCCATTTTGGAAAGTAGACACCCCAAGCTATTTGATGAGAGGTATAGTGAGTATTTTGCAGACCTCACTTTTTGTCACAAAGTTTTGAAAATTGAAAAAAGAAAAAAAAAATTTTTTTTTCTCGTCTTTCTTTATTTTCAAAAACAAATGAGAGCTGCAAAATACTCACCATGCCTCTCAGCAAATAGCTTGGGGTGTCTACTTTCCAAAATGGGGTCATTTGGGGGGGGTTTGTGCCACCTGGGCATTCCATGGCCTCCGAAACTGTGATAGGCAGTGAGGAGTAAAATCAAAAATGTACGCCCTTAGAAATCCTGAAGGCAGTGCTTGGTTTTCGGGGTCCCGTACGCGGCTAGGCTCCTAAAAAGTCCCACACATGTGGTATCCCCGTACTCAGGAGAAGCAGCTAAATGTATTTTGGGGTGCAATTCCACATATGCCCATGGCCTGTGTGAGCAATATATCATTTAGTGACAACTTTGTGCAAAAAAAAAAAAAAAAAAAAAAAAATTGTCACTTTCCCGCAACTTGTGTCAAAATATAAAACATTCCATGGACTCAACATGCCTCAAAGCAAATAGCTTGGGGTGTCTACGTTCCAAAATGGGGTCATTTGGGGGGGGTTTATGTCATCTGGGCATTTTATGGCCTTCAAAACCGTGATAGGTAGTGAGGAGTAAAATCAAAAATGTACGCCCTTAGAAATCCTGAAGGCGGTGCTTGGTTTTCGGGGCCCCGTACGCGGCTAGGCTCCCAAAAAGTCCCACACATGTGGTATCCCCGTACTCAGGAGAAGCAGCTAAATGTATTTTGGGGTGCAATTCCACATATGCCCATGGCCTGTGTGAGCAATATATCATTTAGTGACAACTTTTTGTAATTTTTTTTTTTTTTTTTTTTTTTTTGTCATTATTCAATCACTTGGGACAAAAAAAATGAATATTCAATGGGCTCAACATGCCTCTCAGCAAATTCCTTGGGGTGTCTACTTTCCAAAATGGGGTCATTTGTGGGGGTTTTGTACTGCCCTGCCATTTTAGCACCTCAAGAATCGACATAGGCAGTCATAAATTAAAGGCTGTGTAAATTCCAGAAAATGTACCCTAGTTTGTAGACGCTATAACTTTTGCGCAAACCAATAAATATACACTTATTGACATTTTTTTTACCAAAGACATGTGGCCGAATACATTTTGGCCTAAATGTATGACTAAAATTGAGTTTATTGGATTTTTTTTAGAACAAAAAGTAGAAAATATCATTTTTTTTCAAAATTTTCGGTCTTTTTCCGTGTATAGCGCAAAAAATAAAAACGGCAGAGGTGATCAAATACCATCAAAAGAAAGCTCTATTTGTGGGAAGAAAAGGACGCAAATTTCGTTTGGGTACAGCATTGCATGACCGCGCAATTAGCAGTTAAAGCGACGCAGTGCCGAATTGTAAAAAGTGCTCTGGTCAGGAAGGGGGTAAATCCTTCCGGGGCTGAAGTGGTTAAAAAAGAACTTGCGGGGATGTTCCAAAGTCTGGAAAAATCCATCAAGAAAGAAATTACGGCTGTGCGGTCCGACATGTCACACATCTTGGTCAGGGTGGAAGAAACGGAGCAAAGACAGGACTCGCATGCATCAGCCATAAAAGAATTGCAAGAGACTGTTACTCTGTATAAACTTGAGGACCTCGAGAATCGTAACCGGAGAAACAATCTCCGTGTCAGAGGATTACCTGAGGCAACCAGAGATAATGACCTTGAGCCATCTATCCGAGGTATCTTCAATGCCATACTGGGTAACCCTGTCACCGACCCGCTGCGCTTTGACCGATTACACCGGGCTTTACGATCCCGCAACGCTAACACAGACCAACCTCGTGGTGTCATATGCCGTCTGCACTACTTTGAAGATAAAAATGCCATCATGACAAAAATGCAGAATACCCCTAACATTGACTTTGATGGGGCGGTCATCAATATATTCCCTGACCTCTCCAAGGAAACTCTGGACCGCCGCAGAGCCTTGAAGCCGCTCTTTGAACACTTGCGTTCAGATGGAACTACATACAGGTGGGGTTTCCCCGCCTGTCTGATTGTTACTAAAAATGGCCGCTCCCACACACTCCGCTTCCTGGAGAAACTCTCATCCTTCCTACAAGATCTCAATCTCCCACCCGTGGAGCTACCAGGTTGGCAGGATCCCATCCCTAAGTTTTCGTGTCCCATAGATCCTGTATGGAGAAAAACCCCCTTAAAGAAGAGGCGTACCTCAATTCCTGGATCTGCACAAAAACATGGTTAAGATGCGCATCTATTTCTCTATGCCCGCGCTACTAATGTAGTCGCTTAATCTTACGTTAGTTGTACTGTCATGGTCAGATCACTTATGTTTCTTTTCCTTTGGCTCTAATTATGCTTGAATATCGCTGACCTGTTACCATTTCGTATGCTGTTTTATGCATTCTACTTTTGGTATTTTCTTTCTTTTTTGCCAGTTTGACTAAACTGCAGGTTTTTTTTTCGCAGGATTTATACAGTTTAAGGTGTTCTTGTTCTTTTAACCTTTCTATTTTGTTTGAGCTAACCTCCTAAAGTTATACGTTTTTTCTCTCACAGGCCGAATGCTGACGGGATGTGTTGTCTTTACACTCCCTATACACAGTATTCCCACGTCCCCCTCCTCTTGGGGTTGGTGAGCGCGAGCTGCCTACAAGGTGATCTATTCGGTCACTATTTGGAGATCTGGATAGTCGCTCGCTCTCTCTCTCCCCACTGGGACCACTGCTGATCTCTGCGCGATATTCATGTGTTTCCCACAAGATCGTTAGTACGTACATATGTACGCTGTGAATGTGTATTTTTTTCTCTTTCCTCCTCCCTCTTCTTCCAAATTGTTCTCCCCCACTCCTCCCCCTCTTTCCCACCTCCCGGTTGGTATGCATGGAAGTGTAAGCTAAAGGGTCTCATTCCGCTATCACAATGGCTACGTTAACAATTACTTCATATAATGTTAGGGGTCTCAATGTCGCTGCTAAACGACACCAAGTTTTACGGGAACTAAAGCAATCCGCATGCTCTATTGCCTTTCTTCAAGAAACGCACCTAACCCACTCAACATCTGGTAAATTGGCCTCACCCCATTTTCCACAGTGGTACTACAGTCTCTCAGACACCAATAAAGCCAAGGGAGTGGCCATTGGGTTTAGCGGCAGTGTGTCTTTATCTGATATGCTAGCGGACGATCATGGTCGCTTTCTCTTCCTCAGGGGCTTCATAGGCAACACCCAGTGCACTTTTGAAAATGTTTATTGTCCCAACCATAATCAGCCTACCTTTCTCTCCCATACCCTCACTAAATTGTCACATTTTGCCAGAGGAATTATTATCCTCGCAGGTGACATAAATATGCCTCTTGATCCAATACTAGATACGTCTTAAGGCCGATCTAACATATCTTTTAAACGCCTGAAATTTATCAAAAAACGGCTCCTAGACCTTCAATTAATAGACGTTTGGCGCTTACTTCACCCTAAAGAGAAGGAATTCTCGCATTTCTCAACAACACATCATTCCTACTGTAGGATAGACAATATATTTTTAGACCACTTGCACCTCCCTCTTCTACAGTCCTCTCACATAGGCACTGCAACCATCTCAGACCATGCACCTGTTTCAATGCGTTTGACCATGCCCACTTTACCACGTCGTACTAATAATTGGAAACTTAATGATTCTCTCCTCTCTAACCAAACTGAGGTTTCCATGCTGTCCTCACATCTGACGCAATACTTTAAAGAGAATGTCTCTTCTGAGACCTCCCCCCCCCACTTGTGTGGGAGGCTCATAAGGCGACCATCAGAGGACATCTCATAGAACTAGGGGCAAGTAAAAAAAAGAGAGCATGGTCAACAAATTGAACAGGTTTTGCAACAAATAGCTGACCTTGACAAGCAACACAAACTCTCTCTTCATAATGCGCACCTTAAGGCTCTTACACTCAAACGAGAGGAACTAAATACCCTTCTTGACTTAGACACTAAAAAGAAATTTCAGCGCCTGTCACAGAAATTCTATGAGTGGGGGAATAAACCAAGCAAGCAACTTGCCAGATCCCTAAAAGATAAGCAGACAAAGTCATTTATTCCCAAAATTAAACTCTCAACAGGTGAACTTGCACACGCAACCCCAAACATCGCCAAGGCTTTTAGAGAATTTTACGCGGAACTGTACAATGTTAAGAATGATCTATCCTCTCTATCTCAGAAGGAGAGGAGGAGTCGTATGCTCTCTTACCTGAAAGAAGCTAACTTGCCTAGAATCTCTAATTCAGTTCTTGAGGAATTGGAAGCGGATTTCTCAGTCGAGGAATTCCAAGCTGCCTTAAAATCTTCCCCTTCGGGTAAAGCCCCTGGACCTGATGGGTTCACTATTTTATATTATAAAACATTTAGTGACATCCTACTCCCTCGCCTCAGTGCCTATGCAAATTCAATATCTCATTCTTCAGGTTAACGCCCAGAGTCCCTCTCAGCCCACATTACTGTCATTCCCAAACCCGATAAAGATCCCACCCACTGTAGCAGTTATAGACCAATCTCTTTCGTAAACACTGATATCAAATTGTATGCCAAAGTAATAGCTAACCGTCTACTCCCCCTATTACCTAGCTGGATCTTGGCAGATCAGTCAGGTTTCATACCCCATAGAGAAGCTAAAGATAATTCCTTGAGGGCAATTTCCCTAATCCAATACGTGCGGAGGTGCGCCCAGCCCACCCTACTCCTTTCTACTGATGCTGAAAAAGCGTTTGATATGGTGGACTGGGACTACCTCAAAGCGACTCTGCGACACATTGGACTGGGGCCTAAGATGCATCGCTGTATTTCCTCTCCATATTCCAATCCTACAGCACAAATTCGTATCAATGGGGTGCTGAGTGATCCTTTCACTCTGCACAATGGTACCAGGCAAGGTTGCCCCCTATCCCCTATCCTTTTTGCTATCACCCTAGAACCCTTTTTATCCACAATCGGACATAACAACAATATACATGGCATACACGTAGGTAATAGAACCCACAAATACGCAGCCTATGCGGACGACATACTTTTTTTTTCTACAGCAACCATGTATCTCACTCCCTAATCTAATGTCTGCTTTCTCCACCTTTCAAACGATATCCAACTTTTAAATAAATCTTTCCAAATGTGAAATCCTAAATATTAATCTCCCCAGATTGGAAGTGATTTCTCTGAAACCCCTCTTTTCCTTTAGGTGGGAACAAAAACATATGAAATATCTAGGCATCTATCTCACCCCTAATATCCATTCTCTTTTTAGACATAATTATATCCCCCTACTTAATAGTGTTAGAGAAGATTTGCGTAAATGGGCTAGCCTATCACATTCTTGGCTAGGGAAAGTAAGCGTTATTAAAATTAACATATTGCCTCGCATCCTCTTTATTTTCCAGATGATTCCACTGGGTTTGCCTATGGGGTTCTTTACAATCCTGCAAACCATGATTTCCCGCTTTATTTGGGGGAACAGCCACCCCAGAATATCTAGAGAGATCTTATTCCGCTCCAAGTGTTCTGGGGGACTGGCACTTCCAAATTTTAAAAACTACTACCATGCTGTTGTATTGTCCAGAATAGCAGATTGGAAATATGCTAATAACTCTAAACTGTGGGTCCAATTGGAACGCTCCTTGAGTAACGTGGATCTCTCTATTGCTCCCTGGATAACTCGTCCCTATAGGAAACTCTCCCATACTACTTCAGCCCTCACCATATCCTCTCTGGACATATGGGACGCCATACATAAGAAATTCTCATAGACGTACGATTCCTCTCTGATGCCACTCCTCAATCACAACTACTTTTTACTGGGCTTACTGGATCCAGGATTTAAAACATGGGCCTCAGAAGAGACTCTCTTATTGCATCATGTCCTCTGCTCTAACTCACTTAAACCATTATCTGCGATCCTAAGCCCTAAATCCATCATGTTTTTAGATAAGTGGAGATTCCACCAATTACAACGCTTCTTGAGTTCTCTCTCTCATCCTCCAAGAGGCCTGCAAGAATTAAATAGCATTGAAGAAATATTTCATCCAAAGGACCCCCCTTTACACGGTATTTCGCTATTCTACAATGCTCTTTTTAGAGCTTCAAAACCCTTCTCACCCGCCCTTCCTGGCCAAATGGGAAATTGACTTAGATTCCCCTCTCACAAGCAATCAAAAGGACAAAGTTCTACAACTCGCCCACGTTTCCTCCCTTGCCTCAAAATTGGCAGAAGCTAATTATAAATGGCTAATTACTAAAGATCCCATAGTTTCTTATGAACGCTCGCTTATCCCTCATCTGCTGAACACCGACAAGGCCATAATCCCCACTCTATGGGGTCAACCAAATATTCCGTCCATAAAAAGTTGGCTACAAAAGGTTTCTGAAGTTCATCTCATGGAAGATATCACCCACAATATCAAAGGTACATCTAGGAGACATTCGCTGACCTGGGCACCTTGGATAAAATTCAAGTCCACCCCCCTCTATATGGACATAATAACGCAAACCCCCTAAAAACTGCCACTTAACCACTGTCTATCGATCTTCTCACTTATTAGACATATCTTTTATGGACTATGGTTTATTTTTCGCTTATGTGACCCGTTAGTTATAATAATAATTATTCTTACATGTGAAGACATGCATACCAACTACCCCCCCACCCCCTTACTCCCTTCTATACTCCTTTCCCTTTTACCGGTTTTCTTCTCTACACCCACGCTCACTTACCCCCTTCTTTGCTCTACTTTTCTTTCTATCCCTCTTATTTTACGGTAATTCCTATTTGTGTTTTGAATCGGATACATACTTGTATGGTATTCAACGCTAAATTAACTGTTATATTTGATAGTACCCTGACCCTCTCCTTTGTACTTTCAGAGGCAGTCTTTGGTTATATGACACATGTTGTGGTTAGGTGTACTTTGGAATATGTGCCATTTACATTTCAAGCTGTATAAGGATTACTGTATAACTGTCTTTTTCTCCATTTTATTTCAATAAACATTTATTAAACAAAAAAAGTGATTCCTGGTTTTGCCCAGATTGGCAGAATTCAGGTTCATGGCCCACCTCAACAGGATACCTGGTTAGTTCTCGGCAGCTAACAGAATTGCAGAGGAGCAAAGGAAAGCTTCTTATCAAAAATACTGCCCCACTGTGACGTCACTGACTCAGCATGCTTCGATGACATCACAAGGGGCGGTGTCACCAGGTGATGTTGCCAAGTGGCCCTGCCCCTTAGCTGTGTAGCCTCCCTGGCGGTATGATTGTCAGATTTTTGCGTCTAAAGTGGTACAATTATTTTGTAGAAGTTTGGCGTTTTATTTTGTAGGCCTGTAATTCTTAGCAATAACGCACTTAAATCTGTCCACCACGAGTCTAGTAGATATCCCGGGTATGATGAAGTTTGAAACACAAAATCAAAAATTATAATAAATATAAATATAAAAAATAATATAATAAAAAAATGTAATTTTCCCACGATTCTCTATCGCTCAATTCTGCAAGTGTTCTAATTTACTATCGCTGTTTTCTAGCTAGTCTAAAACCACTTTTGACGTAAAGGGACACTTTTTGGTTAGCTATGGACAATCTCAAGTTTCCAGACAGAAAGAACAGTATATATCATATAAAACTGCATGCAGGGCATTGGACAAAGCACTAGGGACAAAAAGGATGTGAAATAATTTCATACAGTAATGTAATCTGTAAGATTACAGTGTACTGTATGTATTATGATTTTTCACTTTTTTAAATTTGCCACCGGGCTCCGCCCCCGTGCGTTGCGGCGCTCGCAGGGAACTGAGCCCGGCACACAGAAGCATCGGGCGGAGGACAGGGCACATGGACACAGCGAGGGGACATCGCAGGATCCTGGGGACAAGGTAAGTACACCGCACCAGGATCCTGCAATGCAATCCCGAGTGTGGCTCTGGGTTACCGCTAATGGTGCTGAAATTTAACCCCAAGCCACACTCGGGGAAAACCGCCAGGGAGGTTAAGAAATGTCAGATGGTGGGAGTGGTGTTTTTTTTTGGTTTTTTTTTCGGGGTCTGCAGTGGTGGCTGGCATCGTGATTGACGATGGATCTACACCAGTGGAGATTGTGTGTTGGTTTTTTTTTTTTTTTAAATAAAGGAATTGTCAAAAACTGTGTCTGTGTTTTTTATTTCTTTTTGACGCTTTTTTTGGTGAATGCGTAGGGTATGTGTAGGGGCGTATGTACCCCATACTCATTCACGAAAGGGGGCCCCCCCCCCCCTTTAGACCTCCACAACCACGAGCCAGGGTTGTGGGGAAGAGCCCCTTGTCACCTGATTGGGGGGGGGGGCCCCCAAGCCATTTTCTTTTTTTTCTTGCTTCCCAATTTTCTTTCCTTATTGCCGACAATTCTTCTCTCCTCCTTTTTTTTTTTTTTTTTTTTTTTAATTCAGTTGTCAACATGGAACGCCGCTGACAGCTGATGACTCATCGGTTGTTGAGCACACGACGGCTGGCTTCCTGGGCCGCTCGAACAGCCAGCTAAAATTCACAATGGACACACGCCACGGCCGTGCCGCGTTACCATAGACTTGAGTGAAAGGCTTTGAAAGGCTTCAAACGCCTCCAGACTCAACATGAAGCTTCAATTATGAAGTGACGCTACCGCTTCATGTTTTGATGATGTGAACAGCACTGTATGCTGTCCATTTTATTTGCATCCTTTGCCCCTCAAACGCCTGCTTCCAATGCCAGTGAGAACTTAGCCCTAATGTATAAAGGTTTCATTCATGTCTTCCCTTTCCTTTCTTTCCTCAAGACTGTACATCCCTCATCCCTATGTAAGCTCAAACTAAAATAGACTTTCATAGTTCTGTTTTCCTTCCAGCAGAGACTGAAGCATTAGGGGAGCAAAGGTAAGATAAATATAATCTGCTGCAGGAAGTGGTATAAAAGTGAACCTGTTCCTTTGTCCTGAATAAGAAAAGGGAACGTATGCTTTAAAATGGAACTAAGCTCACCTCCTTATTCCAGCAAGCAATATGGTGGTTAAATCCACTGTCAGCTTCTCTCCAGTTTCTTCTTCTGGGTGCTGGATTTTTGGCCTCTTAATTGGCCGATCGGGGATCGATGACATCCTGCGCATGCACACGGGAGTCTGTCATTCCAGCACAGTCAGAGTATGCCAGGAATGTGCAGGTCAGTGTGCATTCAGTAGACACTTGTGGGTAAGCAGGTAAGGGTTGTTTTTGCAGGGGGACATTAGCATTAGCGTGTTTTAGTGCAAAAAAGAGCAGCCTGTTCGCAGTTTATTATTCAAGTTTTTAGTTCCACTTTTAATCCTGTCGCTGCCAGACCTGTTCCAGTGGGTTTGTCGGAGTGATCAGGTAGCTGTAAAGCTTCACAATGCCTGAATCACTTCAAGTAGAATTACCTGACAGTTAGGTAATAAGATGTCAACAGACTCCCAACTGCTATGGCAGTGAAAGTGTTAAAGAGCAACTGTAGGCTACAAGTACAACTGGAGCCCTTGCACACTGGGGCGGTTTGCAGGCGCTATTGCGCTAATAATAGCGCCTGCAAACCGACCCGAAAGTGCCGCTCCTTGCATTCCAGTGTGAAAGCCCCGAGGGCTTGCACACTGGAGCGATGCGCTGGCAGGACGGTAAAAAAAGTCCTGCTAGCCGCATCTTCGGAGCGGTGAAGGAGCGGTGTGTATACCGCTCCTTTACTGCTCCTGCCCATTGAAATCAATGGGACGGCGCGGCTATACCGCCGGCAATGCGCCTCTGCAGAGGCGCTTTGCGGTGGAATTTAACCCCTTCTCGGCCGCTAGCGGGGGGTAAAACCGCCCCGCTAGCGGCCGCATACTGGCGGTAAAACGCCGCTAATAATAGCGGCGTTTTACCGCCGACGCCGCCCCAGTGTGCAAGGGCTCTTAGAAATAGCGCCTGAAAACTGCCTCCCATTCCACCCGAGTGCTTTCACACTGGGGGCGGTGCGTTTGCGGGACATTAGAAAAAGTCCTAAAAGCAGCATGTTTGGGAGCGCTGTATACAGCACTCCCAAAACGCCCCTGCCCATTGCAATGATTGAGCCTGAAAAGCGATTTGTAAGCGCCGTAAAACGGACATCTTTAACCCCTTCTTTGGGATTTTAAGCCCCGCTTAAACAGCGGTAAAGCACCGGTAAAACGACTGCCACTTTAACGCTAATGCACGGGAGGCCCCAGTGTGAAAGGGGTCTAAAGAATGCAGGGTGCCATGGCCCCATGTGGCCTACTTCGATCTGCACCTGGGGGTACCTATCTCGCAGGGTGTTATTACTTCATATCCTTTAGTGCTTTACAGACCCTGGTTCTGTGGATACGCCAGAACCAACATGCACCCCATTAAATAATCTTCAGACCAGGTTTAGAATAGTTAATGTAACTTTACTGAACAAGTTGCAGCATAACAGTTCAATGTGAACGTCCTTTTCCTAACCCTAGCTACTGTAGTGTGGCTGCCAGGGGCGTTGCTAGGTCTACAAAAGATCTGGGGCT
Source organism: Lithobates septentrionalis (assembly GCA_037952835.1). NCBI lineage: Eukaryota > Metazoa > Chordata > Amphibia > Anura > Ranidae > Lithobates > Lithobates septentrionalis. Next base: position 1,930,336 of record JBBDGP010002795.1, on the reverse strand, counting down.
AGAGCCCATAGCCATGTAAGTCATACGCTTGGGCGGGCATACACATTTATATAATATACGTGTGTGTGTATATATCCCCAGAGAGCCCCCACTTATATCAGGGTCCCCAGAGAGCCCCCCTTACATTAGGATCCCCAGAGAACCTGCCCCTTGCATCAGGGTACCGAGAGAGCTTCCCCCTTGCAGAAGGGTTCCCAGAGAGCCTCCCACTTACATCAGGGTCCCCAGAGAGCCTCCCCTCCCCTTGGGGACCCCTGCAGAGACTCGGGGCTATGGGTCCCAGATTCGGGGCTATAGCCCCAAAAGCCACCCCCTAGCGATGCCACTGGTGGCTGCCCAGGCATATCTCCTGTGAGGTGAGAATCCATCTTGGTATTCTCCATGGTTTGGATGTCTCGGAAATAAAAATCACATGCTGGGGGAGGGGGTTCTTGGTGGGGTTGGTGCGGAGGAAATCAAATATGTCTTTAATACCACCCAGTAAGTTATTTTTCCTAAAATATATGATGGCACTCCAGACAGACTCAAAATGCTGCGGGAATTCCCTATTGTCACACAAGTGCGTGGACTCTGGGCGCAGTGCTCTGCACCTCAAGCCCGCCCTTTTCTGAAGCCAATTAAAGCCTCAGGCTCTAATCATGTGCTTCCAAAAAAAAAAACTCATTGAAATCCATGCGTCCGGCGCCCCGCATGTAGATTTGGGGGCCGGTCGCATGGATGGGACACTGCCTTCCATTTGTGGAGCAATGCAATTAAATTTAACCCCCCCCCCCAGCATGCCTTTCAAATACAAATGATGGGGCTTATTATTGCATCCACTGACTTCAATGCTGGGGTTTATCATTGCACTCACTGACACCAGTGTTGAGGGTTATTATTACATCCTCTGACACCATTGCTGGGGTTTTTTACTGCCGCTGACACCAATGTTGGGACTTATTATTATGTCCACTAACACCAATGCTGGGGGTTATTGTACTCCATCTTCTTCAGTGTGCAGTGCAATAAGATGCAAAAAATGCAGCACAGCCATACTTTTTGGCCATTGGGCCACGCTATAGCCCATACATTTTGCGCTTTGCTGCTATTGCGTGGCCCTCTGGAAGTGCCTGGGCTGCACTTGAGGCACTCCTATGATTTTAAAGTTGACCACGACTGCTCTAAAGGTTCATTCACACCCACCTACGAGCATTCTGCTTTGTATTACATTTACACGACGCATTGTTACAGTGAATTACGCGGTTTACTTTAAATTTAACCTTTTTTAAATTTAAATATTGAAATGTCACTTTATTCAGCTCTATGCATCGCAGCATGTTGGGTTGCCTTGCAGTGACATGCAATGCAGAAAAGACCTGCATTTTTACGCAGTGCACACCATGACCATTACATATGTGTGGTGAGAATAGGGCACATAGATACAATTGTTCTCTTTGTGCCCTTGTGTTGACGTTTTGCAGATAAATGCAGCTCAACCCACCTGGTTTGAAAGAGCCCTAGAAACAACAGAAGGTTACATAGAAGTATAGTTACATAGAAGTATAGTGCCGAGATAAGGTACATACTGTATGTATAAGCCACCTGAATAGTCCAGGTCACATGTATATCTGAATGATCTCCACTCTGCTTTTTAGTCACTTAATCATTTAATAACAATAACATTATTCATAACTGATAAACTGTAATAGAAACTGGTCTAACTACTATGCTGGAGTCCTGGGCTTGTTGCAATCTGTGCTGATTATACTGCGTTGTAAGCACTGAAGGAAACTTGTCACAAGAGAAACACGAAGGCCAGCCATAGATGGTGCAAATTTCTTTCCTGCAGACAGTGCTGACTGGGGAATCCCTCGTGTCATGACATTGTTTGCTCCCGGCAGGGGGTGGGAGCGGGTGGGGGAAGCTGTCCCTGCCGGGAGAACACAGTGATTATCGCTAGCAGCTATTGCAACTGCTTGCGATAATCGGAAGTGAATCTGGCAAACTGCTTGTACCCAAGTTGAACGATCAATCAACTGGGTATATTCAGCCTTGCCCATTAATGGCTCGAATCTCGCCTGGTTTCTGCTGAACTGGCCGAGATTCGAACTGTATGGCCGGCCTAAGGCTGCCATTATTGGTGAAAATGCCAGCTGTCAGACTGTCATGCTGATCCTCTAGCCTACACCATATCTAAAACCCAAAACAAAAAGTTAATATATTGGAGCTTAGGCCCCTTTCACACTTGTGCGGCTTGGGACTGCAAAGTCGCATGACAAGTCGCACCCCATGATTTCCAATGAGTACCATTCATATCTGTGCGACTTCAAAGTAGTCCCTGTACTACTTTGGTCCGACTTTGATGCGAGTTAACACAAGTTTACACAGGCATTCCCTGAAATCACGGAAAAATCGCATGACTTTGAAGTCGCAGTAGTGTGAAAGGGGCCTTACCGGTCCTTAAAGCTGAATTCCAAGTATGTCAGTTTTTACATAGCTGGTCCAGCTTGGAGTATGTGCCATACCTGTGGGATCCTCATGGTAGCTGGAATTCACTGTAGTAGGCATTGCTACTCTAGTGATTTCCAGTAGTTTCCAGGTCCTGTACTGAGCAGTTGCTCTGGTACTTCGTGAACACAGGAGGTTGCACGCTCAGCATGGGTGCCATTCAAAGAATATTTTCAATTTTTTTTCAATAAAAGCAAAGTGTTCACTGATTAAGTGTGGTGGAGATCATAATGTCACTACCCTGGCTCTCCACCTTGTCAAATCAGAGAATGCTGTGCCTCAAGAATGAATGCAAAAAATGCTTAAGAATGCAAAGTGTTCCCTGAATGGTGCCCATGCCGACTGAGCAATCTAGCAGCTTCTGTGTTCCCAATGCAGCACGACAGCCAGTCAGCTTGGAATCTGGTGGAGACCACTGAAGTAGCCACCACTGCCTCCGCAGGGACCCCACGGGTATGCCACATATATACTTACATTAGTCCAAGCTGGTAACGATGTAAAAACTGTCATACCTGGACTTCATCTCTACATGTGGTGGCTAAATTAGTTTCAAGTTTTTTTTTTTTTTTTTTCTCCTTTTATTTTCACCTGGCGATTCGGCCAGTAACATCTGTCTTATGCCCCGTACACACGGTCTGATTTTCCGACGGAAAATGTGTGATAGGACCTTGTTGTCGGAAATTCCGACCGCGTGTAGGCTCCATCACACATTTTCCATCGGATTTTCCAACACACAAAGTTTGAGAGCAGGATATAAAATTTTCCGACAACAAAATCCGTTGTCGGAAATTCCGATCGTGTGTACACAAATCCGACGGACAAAGTGCCACGCATGCTCAGAATAAATAAAGAGATGAAAGCTATTGGCCACTGCCCCGTTTATAGTCCCGACGTATCCGTTTTATGTCACCGCGTTTAGAACGATCGGATTTTATGACAACTTTGTGTGACCGTGTGTATGCAAGACAAGTTTGAGCCAACATCCGTCGGAAAAAATCCTAGGATTTTGTTGTCGGAATGTCCGAACAAAGTCCGACCGTGTGTACGGGGGAATTAGGATGACAGCGCTTTACTGTATTTATGAGAAGCAGTGTAGCCACTTCTGGACAGCAACATTGTTAACCTGAGGAGAGAGTAGTATTAGTTGGACTTTACATAAATGACTAGAAAAATAAAGCTGAACTCCAGATAATACTTTTTAAGCAGTTACAGCAAGAGGTGTTTTTTTTTTTTTTTTTTTTTTTTTCCTTTTTAACATAAAGGTTTTCATTACTATAAATTAAAAGCTGATCATTGTAAGCTTCCCTGCCATTGTTAAATGATTGGTCTCAACTAGGGTTGCCCCGATACCGATGCTAGTATTGGTACCGATACTGAGCATTTGCCTGAGTACTTGTACTCAGGAAAATGCTCCGATGCTTCACCTGATACCTGGACAGTCAGTGTGATCGGTGTGGAGGGAGAGTTACAAGCACCGATTTCAATAAAGCCTGACAGCTGTTCCCCCCCCCCCCCCCCCATCAGCTGCTTTAGTGAAATCTACACAGCGGTGATCAGTGCTTGTAACTGCCCCCAAAGCCGCACCGATCATCACTGACTGTCCCTGTATCCTCCTTCAGTCCCCCTCTGTTCTGCTGCTGTCCCCCTCAATGTCCCCCTCCGTTCTCCATTCTGCTGTCCCCCTCTGTTCTCCGCCGTGTTGCTGTCCCACTCCGTTCTCCTCCTCTTCCTATCTCCGTTTTCCTCCGTGCTGCTGTCCCCCTCCGTCCTCCTCCTCTTCCCATCTCCGTTCTCCTCCTCTTCCCATCTCCGTTCTCCTCCGCGCTGCTGCCCCCCTCCGTTCTCCTCTGCGCTGCTGCCCCCCTCCGTTCTCCTCCGCGCTGCTGTCCCCCTCCGTTCTCCTCCGCGCTGCTGTCCCCCTCCGTTCTCCTCCGCGCTGCTGTCCCCCTCCGTTCTCCTCCGCGCTGCTGTCCCCCTCCGTTCTCCTCCGCGCTGCTGTCCCCCTCCGTTCTCCTCCGCGCTGCTGTCCCCCTCCGTTCTCCTCCGCGCTGCTGTCCCCCTCCGTTCTCCTCCGCGCTGCTGTCCCCCTCCGTTCTCCTCCGCGCTGCTGTCCCCCTCCGTTCTCCTCCGCGCTGCTGTCCCCCTCCGTTCTCCTCCGCGCTGCTGTCCCCCTCCGTTCTCCTCCGCGCTGCTGTCCCCCTCCGTTCTCCTCCGCGCTGCTGTCCCCCTCCGTTCTCCTCCGCGCTGCTGTCCCCCTCCGTTCTCCTCCGCGCTGCTGTCCCCCTCCGTTCTCCTCCGCGCTGCTGTCCCCCTCCGTTCTCCTCCGCGCTGCGGTCCCCCTCCGTTCTCCTCCGCGCTGCGGTCCCCCTCCGTTCTCCTCCGCGCTGCGGTCCCCCTCCGTTCTCCTCCGCGCTGCGGTCCCCCTCCGTTCTCCTCCGCGCTGCGGTCCCCCTCCGTCCTCCTCCGCGCTGCTGTCCCCCTCCGTCCTCCTCCGCGCTGCGGTCCCCCTCCGCTCTCCTCCGCGCTGCTGTCCCCCTCCGCTCTCCTCCGCGCTGCTGTCCCCCTCCGTTCTCCTCCGCGCTGCGGTCACCCTCCGTTCTCCTCCGCGCTGCGGTCCCCCTCCGTTTCCCCCCCCGCGCTGCGGTCCCCCTCCGTTCCCCCCCCCCCTGCGCTGCGGTCCCCCTCCGTTCCTCCTCGGCGCTGCGGTCCCCCTCCGTTCCTCCTCGGCGCTGCGGTCCCCCTCCGTTCCTCCTCGGCGCTGCGGTCCCCCTCCGTTCCTCCTCGGCGCTGCGGTCCCCCTCCGTTCCTCCTCGGCGCTGCGGTCCCCCTCCGTTCCTCCTCGGCGCTGCGGTCCCCCTCCGTTCCTCCTCGGCGCTGCGGTCCCCCTCCGTTCCTCCTCCTCTTCCCATCTCCGTTCTCCTCCTCTTCCCATCTCCGTTCTCCTCCGCGCTGCTGCCCCCCTCCGTTCTCCTCTGCGCTGCTGCCCCCCTCCGTTCTCCTCCGCGCTGCTGTCCCCCTCCGTTCTCCTCCGCGCTGCTGTCCCCCTCCGTTCTCCTCCGCGCTGCTGTCCCCCTCCGTTCTCCTCCGCGCTGCTGTCCCCCTCCGTTCTCCTCCGCGCTGCTGTCCCCCTCCGTTCTCCTCCGCGCTGCTGTCCCCCTCCGTTCTCCGCGCTGCTGTCCCCCTCCGTTCTCCTCCGCGCTGCTGTCCCCCTCCGTTCTCCTCCGCGCTGCTGTCCCCCTCCGTTCTCCTCCGCGCTGCTGTCCCCCTCCGTTCTCCTCCGCGCTGCTGTCCCCCTCCGTTCTCCTCCGCGCTGCTGTCCCCCTCCGTTCTCCTCCGCGCTGCGGTCCCCCTCCGTTCTCCTCCGCGCTGCGGTCCCCCTCCGTTCTCCTCCGCGCTGCGGTCCCCCTCCGTTCTCCTCCGCGCTGCGGTCCCCCTCCGTTCTCCTCCGCGCTGCGGTCCCCCTCCGTCCTCCTCCGCGCTGCTGTCCCCCTCCGTCCTCCTCCGCGCTGCGGTCCCCCTCCGCTCTCCTCCGCGCTGCTGTCCCCCTCCGCTCTCCTCCGCGCTGCTGTCCCCCTCCGTTCTCCTCCGCGCTGCGGTCACCCTCCGTTCTCCTCCGCGCTGCGGTCCCCCTCCGTTTCCCCCCCGCGCTGCGGTCCCCCTCCGTTCCTCCTCGGCGCTGCGGTCCCCCTCCGTTCCTCCTCGGCGCTGCGGTCCCCCTCCGTTCCTCCTCGGCGCTGCGGTCCCCCTCCGTTCCTCCTCGGCGCTGCGGTCCCCCTCCGTTCCTCCTCGGCGCTGCGGTCCCCCTCCGTTCCTCCTCGGCGCTGCGGTCCCCCTCCGTTCCTCCTCGGCGCTGCGGTCCCCCTCCGTTCCTCCTCGGCGCTGCGGTCCCCCTCCGTTCCTCCTCGGCGCTGCGGTCCCCCTCCGTTCCTCCTCGGCGCTGCTGTCCCCCTCCGTTCCTCCTCGGCGCTGCTGTCCCCCTCCGTTCCTCCTCGGCGCTGCTGTCCCCCTCCGTTCCTCCTCGGCGCTGCTGTCCCCCTCCGTTCCTCCTCGGCGCTGCTGTCCCCCTCCGTTCCTCCTCGGCGCTGCTGTCCCCCTCCGTTCCTCCTCGGCGCTGCTGTCCCCCTCCGTTCCTCCTCGGCGCTGCTGTCCCCCTCCGTTCCTCCTCGGCGCTGCTGTCCCCCTCCGTTCCTCCTCCGCGCTGCTGTCCCCCTCCGTTCCTCCTCCGCGCTGCTGTCCCCCTCCGTTCTCCTCCGCGCTGCTGTCCCCCTCCGTCCTCCTCCTCTTCCCATCTCCGTTCTCCTCCTCTTCCCATCTCCGTTCTCCTCCTCTTCCCATCTCCGTTCTCCTCCTCTTCCCATCTCCGTTCTCCTCCGCGCTGCTGTCCCCCTCCGTTCTCCTCCGCGCTGCTGTCCCCCTCCGTTCTCCTCCGCGCTGCTGTCCCCCTCCGTTCTCCTCCGCGCTGCGGTCCCCCTCCGTTCTCCTCCGCGCTGCTGTCCCCCTCCGTTCTCCTCCGCGCTGCTGTCCCCCTCCGTTCTCCTCCGCGCTGCTGTCCCCCTCCGTTCTCCTCCGCGCTGCTGTCCCCCTCCGTTCTCCTCCGCGCTGCTGTCCCCCTCCGTTCTCCTCCGCGCTGCTGTCCCCCTCCGTTCTCCTCCGCGCTGCGGTCCCCCTCCGTTCTCCTCCGCGCTGCTGTCCCCCTCCGTTCTCCTCCGCGCTGCTGTCCCCCTCCGTCCTCCTCCGCGCTGCTGTCCCCCTCCGTTCTCCTCCGCGCTGCGGTCCCCCTCCGCTCTCCTCCGCGCTGCGGTCCCCCTCCGCTCTCCTCCGCGCTGCTGTCCCCCTCCGTTCTCCTCCGCGCTGCTGTCCCCCTCCGTTCTCCTCCGCGCTGCGGTCACCCTCCGTTCTCCTCCGCGCTGCGGTCCCCCTCCGTTCCCCCCCCCCCCGCGCGCTGCGGTCCCCCTCCGTTTCCCCCCCCCGCGCTGCGGTCCCCCTCCGTTCCTCCTCCGTGCTGCGGTCCCCCTCCGTTCCTCCTCCGCGCTGCTGTCCCCCTCCGTTCCTCCTCCGCGCTGCTGTCCCCCTCCGTTCCTCCTCCGCGCTGCTGTCCCCCTCCGTTCCTCCTCCACGCTGCTGTCCCCCTCCGTTCTCTTCCTCTGCCCCCTCGATCTTTCAGGATGGAGAGCGGAGGTAGGAACCAGCAAATCTGGCTCCCTACTTTTACGAATGAACAGTCAGTGATAACTGACTGTCCATTCACATAACTGAAACATCGTAACCTGTGTTTACGATGCTTCAGTTTATGAATGGAGAGGAGCCTCTGTCTCCTCTCCATTCATTTTCAGTGCAGCTGAGGCTGCTGAGAAGGGGACTGGGAAACGTGTCCTCGGCCCCTTTCCTTGTCTCAAAGGGGAGATGTCAGGGGACTATTAAGACCCCTGATATCTTACCAAAGCCCCCCAACAGGGCTAATAATAATAATAAAAAAAAATTGCAAAAAAATAATTGTAAAAAATAATAAAAAGTAAAATAAAAAAAACACACTGACACTGTCCACTCCCCCCCCTTAAAAAAAAGAAATTATTGTAAAAAAAAAAATTAATAAATTGTAAAAAATAATAAATAAAAATTCATTGTAAAAAATAAAATTGTAAAAACAAAAAACTAGTGACACACGTGCCACTGTCACATGACATTAAAAAAGTATCGGTAATCGGTATCGGCGAGTACTTGAAAAAAGTATTGGTACTTGGTTTTAAAGTGGTATCGGGACAACCCTAGTCTCAACAGTATAACTGCCACTTTTGTTGGACAGCTTGGTCTGTTGAAGGAAGTTGAAAAACAGACTTATAGATGGGATCAATGTGTAATAAAACTATTACAGGGGGAATTTAGGCCTTGTTCACTTTTGCAGCTCTAAGGCCCCTCCACACGGGAAGGACTCTGGCAGATGATCAGCTTATTCAGCTGGCAATCTGTCAGCTGAACCCTGCTGAGCAGGCACAGGTCAGTGTCCTCTCCGCTCATGCAGAGCAGACACAGCCTGCTGTTCTCTATACAAGCGGTCGGCTGGAAATGGACCGCCTTTTTCCATCTGACTCTCATCCGATCCACCATCCATCTGTTTTTACCGGACAGGATCAGATTAGATGTTGGCGGGTACCAGCGCATACATGTCTGTTAACAAACGCCGCTCCCATAGAAAGCAATGGAGTTTCCGATTATGTCCGCCTAAAAAAACTGACAGACGGACCTGCCCGTGTGAAAGACTCCTAAACGTATCTTCCCAGAGTGCCAGAAGTGCCCTGACTCACCAGGTTAATCAAATGGATACTGCACTGCTACTGGGAGCACAAATATAAATACTATGTACACAACTATGGTTGATTATCAGAAAGCAAACCTTAAACTAGTTTGTGCTAAATGAACCCAATATATTGTCACGGGTTGCAGTAAAGGGCAGTATGCACATAGATGAGTAAGTAAAGGACTAGGTCAATTACCGTTCACTAGACAATATGTTCACCAAGCTCTAGCAGCATAGAATGGAGTTACTGTACTCTTACTATGGACAATAGGCAAAGTTCTTGTGAAGCAGCTATCTGAGTGAGCAGTCTTTAGGGTTAGTTCTTCAGTTGGGGCCCAGTCTTTATAGTGGTGCACATGAGTACAGTCCAAGTAAAGTTTGCACACAGAAATTATGCTGCTAGTTAGATGGCCAGTCTCTGTGTGCTCAGTCTCTGCTAGCAGCAACATGTTAATGGCAGCAGTTTCCTCTCAGCGATGCAGCAACAAGGGTCTCACTGCTCACTTCTCGATCTGCCTGGAGTGACTCTGGTCCTCAGAACACGACTGCAGACATGTGGCTGGTTGATGTGCACACCTTGGTCTCCTCGCAGCAAAGAGAAAGTTCCTTTTGTATTCTGCCTGAGATAATGCAACCTGGAGCTGTAATAGATGGAGTTTGTCTTTTTTTTTTTTTTTTTTATCGTCTGGCATCACCTGGTGGTCTCTTGCACTCTGCTGGACCAGGCTGTCAGAGTGACAGCTCCGCTCTGCTGATTGCACTGGGACAGCGGATCTCCTAGTGTCATATGAGGGCCTCAGCTGTCGATATGACAGTCCTCATTTCTGTATTAGGAACAGTTTGCTCTCCACATACACAAAGTACAGCGGACCAGCTGTCACAATAAAAGCAAAACTTCACTGATTATATCAGGAAAGCTACTTCCCTTATGAAATCTGCAGTGGTAGAGCAGAGAGCAGGTGAACCAGCAGCTGCATAAACTACACCCTGATCACCCATTCATCTGAACATTGCAGACTCCCATCATATGGAATCCCTTAGTTTGAATTCAGATCTTGCAAATTTGGGAGGATCTAGCAGATCTCTTGCATCATATAAACGTTTCACTTATCCACTTGTAAGATCTTCAAATTCAAGGATTGAATGTGTCTTTAGTGTCAGCGATTTGCTTGCTGCAAGCCTCTGAATTATTTTTGCACTATATGCAATTGTTTTATGCCCAGCACAGCCCCAAAGACAAGGCAATTTGCATTGATTGCTATGCAGTCAATTCACATCATTGGGTGTAGTGGTTTGTGCTGAAAAAAGTACTGCATGTAGAACTTTTATTTTCTTCAGTTGTAAACATCACAATGGAAAAAAGTATATAAACCTCTGAAGGGATTTTTAAGGCAATGGAAATTTTCAATTTGAGTTAAAATCAATTTTATTATTATCGATCAGAGTTAATAAATACAAAAGTACAAAAATTACAAAGAATAGAAATAATAAATTGAACTACAAAATTCAAGAAAAACTATATATACACAAAAGGTAAGGATTTCACATTGCAAGTGATTGAAAAAGTGCATTGGCTAGTGAAAGGAGAATTTTAGAAGAAAGTGATACATCACACTACCCGATACAGTCACCACAGATAAACAGCCGTGGCGTCCAGTAGTGGAATTCCAACGCGTTTCAACATGTTTATTTCAAAGAAAAGTCTTCTTCAGGGAAATGCATCACAGTCTAAAAAAAACAAAGTAATAATGTTATAAATTGTATATATGTATGTGTACATTTCCTGCACTGTGAAGCTGTCACATTACTTACATCCTCCTAAAGCACCTCATGGGTTAATGTAATCTCCAATGTCAGGGTATGGAGTCCTAGTCCTCTATGGGTTTAAAAGTGTCCTATATCTCCTACAAGACGGCTGGATAAGTAGATTTAATCCAAGTGTTGGCGTTTCAGCATCAAATTTCTGATGGCTGTCTAGAATAGGGCAAAGATAAGGAGTAATGAATAAAGGATAATAGTGGGAGGGTGGGGGGCTATAACAGGCCCACCCCCCTTTTTTTTTTTTTTCATTTATTATTATTTTCTTTTCCCCCTCCCCACCAGAAATCTACTTATCCAGCCGTCTTGTAGGAAATATAGGACACTTTTAAACCCATGGAGGACTAGGACTCCATACCCTGACATTGGAGATTACATTAATCCACGAGGTGCTTTAGGAGGATGTAAGTAATGTGACAGCTTCAAAGTGCGGGAAATGTACACATACATATATACAATTTATAACATTATTACTTTGGCTTTTTTAGACTATGATGCATTTCCCTGAAGAAGACTTTTCTTTGAAATAAACATGTTGAAACGCGTTGGAATTCCACTACTCGACGCCACGGCTGTTTATCTGTGGTGACTGTATTGGGTAGTGTGATGTATCACTTTCTTCTAAAATTCTCCTTTTACTAGCCAATGCACCTTTTTAATCACTTGCAATGTGATATCCTTACCTTTTTGTGTATATATAGTTTTTCTTGAATTTTGTAGTTCAATTTATTATTTCTACTTTTTGTAATTTTTGGACTTTTGTATTTATTAACTCTGATCGATAATAATAAAATCGATTTTTACTCAAATTGAAAATTTCCATTGCCTTAAAAATAACTTCATAGGTTTTATATACTTTTTTCTATAAATTGACATGGGATGATGGCAATGACACATCCACACCACCGAGGTCACATGTATATGACTTTGCAAACATCACAATGTACCTGCAGTGAATAGAAATGAATTCATTCAATAAAGTTTTACAGAGAAAGAGAAAAAGAATAGAACCGTGAGATGTCCTTAATATGGCTTGCTGCTGTCATTGAGCCCCTGCAGCATCTGCAGTATTGACAGCCCACTTTTACTCATTTCTTTATGAAGAAAGGTTATGGTTATATACAAAAATATGTGTGCATGGGGGGATTCTTTGTGAATTCTAAGGCCCCTTTCACACGGGCGCCTCCGTTCTGTTGGATCAACTTGCTCAGTGGGGGATTGCTCTGCTGATCCCCACTTCCCCACTGAGCAGGGGGTGACCAGTCTGTCTCCGCTTACTGAGCAGAGAGGAGATGGACAAAGTCCCGCTCTCCCCCCGGACCGTTTGTCCGTTTTCATCCGATCCACCAGATGGATGGAAAATTGGACTTTCATCCTTCTGGTTTTGGTGGAGAGGATCGGATAGCAGCGGGTGTCAGCGGACAGGCAAACCTGATCGGACAGCCCGTGTGAAAGGAACCTAAGGCCTCATGCACAATGGATGTTTTTACAGCTACTATTTTTGGCTTCAGGTTTTTGTTTTTTTTTCTGCAGCCAGTAAACTCCCCAGCATGTTGTCCATGCACACAAAGGCTTTTATCAGCGTTTTTTGGCATGGGCTTTTTCTGGCTGGGGAAAAAACCCATAACTAGTGGGTTTGAAGAGGAGTTTTTCAGTTGTAAAAATGCTCTAAGGCTGCATTTACACCTGAGGCTCTTTTCAAACCATGTGTTTTTGGGCGTTTTTCTGCTCTAAGCCTCAGCTATAAAAACGCCCAACAAGACATATCCCATTCATTTCAATGGCCCCTGTTCATCTGAGCGTTCTGTCACCTAATGCAAAATGCCCATTGCTCAAAAAAGTACAGGAGCTTATTTTTTGGCAGATTACAGGTGGTTTTCATTCTTTTACATTGGTGACCTATACAAAATCGTGCGACTTTCTGCCTGAATACAATACGCTCAGGTGTGAACGGAGCCTGAGCGTTTAGTTTTCAGGCAGAAAGTCGCGTGTTTTTTTTTTTTTTTGGTGCGTTTTTGACGCGATTTTGTGCAGGTCAAATGGTCACCAATGTGAAAAGAAGAAAGTCTGTAATCTGCCTAAAAAGAAGCTCCAGAACTTGTTTGCGCTTCAGGCGTTTTGGAGTGGACATGTGAACCATCTCCATAGAGAATAATTGATTGTTTTCCCCTCCAGCGTTTATGTAGCTTCAAGCTACAAAATGCTCAGGTGTGAATGGGGCCCTATGGCTATTTGGTGTTTATGAGCATTTTTGAGCCATAAGCTTTTATGGGAGTATAGTTTTGCTAAAAAACATTACTGCTAAACTAATTCTACAGCTGCTGCTTTCTACTGACGTGTGTGTTTTTTTTTTTTTTTTTTTCTTTTTTTTTTTTCTTTTTTTTTGATTACCTTACTAAAATGTGCATTTTGTTATAAGCTACCCAGTTCCCAGATAGAGCAAAACATTTTGACCATAAAAATGTAAATGATATCCTGGCTCTGTTTCAGTATGCTGATCATGACAGAATCGCATTTGTTTAACCATGTCGCAATACCGCCCCCATTCGTTTTTTATGAACCAAACAGTGGTAATCTACGGATATTATTACAGATACCATTTCTCCCACTTGCAAGCCCAGACCCTATAGCAGATGCACAAGCTTCATACATCTCAGCTAGGGAAGGTGGGTGGGAGGAATTTGAGCATCTTTTTCTTTTGGTGCCAGAGCTTTGGCTGACATTGCTTTCAAAAATGGGGTTTTGCTGCAGGAAAGGGACTGCATTAGAACACAGATTTGCAGAGAATAGTTTCTTTCTCACCATGTGAGTTCCTTCTTTTCATTCTGTATGAAGACTTTCAGAGCCGGAAACAGCTAGAGATCAGTGTAATAAATGACACGTGCTAGACGTGTAATGCTGACTCATTGGGGGAGTAATAAGCTGTGTCATGACTATCTTCTACTGATATGAGCGAACTTTGTTACAGTTCAGCACTAGTGGATACAAGTTCTGTCCTCTTATTTATTGAAGTGTCTGAAATAAGAATAGAATATAGAATAGCCAAAAAAGATTGATCTTATTTCAGATGTGTTAATTCGATATTAGTTCAGCAGCCCCCCCCCCCCCCCCTTTTTTTTTTCCTCTCCTCCCGCTAAACAATAATAATTTATATATATATATATATATATATATATATATATATATATATATATATATATATATATATATATATATATATATATATATATATATATATATATATATATATATTATATAACAGCCTTATAAGCTCTATATGACAAATGACTTGTAATATAGCACTAAAGTGTGCACATTTCTTACCTAATTAACCACTTGACCTCCGGAAGATTTATCCCCCCCCCCCCCCCCCCCAGGCCATTTTTTGCAACACAGCACTGCGTTACTTTAACTGACAATTGTGCATTTGTGTAATGCTGTACCCAAATAAAAATGTATGTCCTTTTTTTCCCACAAATTTCTTTCTTTTGGTGGTATTTGATCAATGCTGCTTTTTTTTTCTGTGCTTTAAACAAAAAGGACCTGACGATTTTGAAAAAACAAACAATTTTTTTTACTTTCTGCTATAAAATCTAATTTCTTCATAAATTTAGGTCAATATGTATTCTGCTACATATTAAACAAATTCACAAAATATATCCCAATAAGCATATATTGATTGGTTTTGTGGAAAGGTTATAGCGTCTACAAACTGTGGAATATTTATTTTTTTACTAATAACGGCGGCGATCAGTGACTTATAGCAAGACTGTGATATTGTGTCGGACGCTGACACTTTTGACACTTTTTTGGGAACCAGTAACACTAATACAGTGATCAGTGCTAAAAATATGCACGGTCTCTGTACTAACGACGCTGGCCGGGAAGGGGTTAAACAGAGGCGATCAAAGGGTTACATGTGTTCCTAGCCGGTGTTTTTTTTTCTTACTGTAGGGAAGGTGCTTGTACTAGGGGAAGACATGGATCCATGTCCCTGCTTTGCAGAGACACGGGATTCATGTTTTCACTCCTGACAGAACGGCAATCTGCCTTGTTTACATAAGCCGACTGCCGTTCTGCCTATGTACCGAATGATTGGCGGGTGGCAGCAGACATTGGGTCTGCAGTACCTGCCCATTGACTCCCGCTGTGAATAATCAAAGCATGAGCGAGCCGCCTGCGGCGTGCACTCAACCCAACTACCCGGAAGTCCAGGATCACATTTGTACATGTTTGATCTTGCACACAGCGGTCACCCTGTAGCAGTAAAACTGCTACTGTATAGGGAGGTTGCCAAGTGGTTAACGGGTATTTAATTGCACTCATCGATCAGATATAACAAAACACTTTCAGTGATAAATGTAATAGATCAAAAGGCTGCGAATATAATAAATTCATTAAAGTATAATAAAAGCAACAAAAGGGGTTTTAACCCTCCCACACGCCAGCGTTGGGCAAAAGATTTGGCTAGATCTAAAGCAGGAAATTGGGCAGCCTGTCAATTTTTAATTGCCACTGCATCGATGACGTCTTTAAAAGCTCATTTTAATTAATGAATGTGACGCTAAGGCTAACTGTTGCACATAGACTTGAAAAGACATGATAAAATTGCCCAGAATTGAATCTCTTTGAAATTCATCAAAGTCTGCTTTCTGATGAGCTATAAATGGTCATTGTGATGGCTGCGAAAGAGAGTGATCTAAGTGTGTAGAATATAAAAGAAGTTCTTGTAGAACAAAGATCAGACCGATTCATAAATATGCAGCGATGTTCTCCGCCTTTGAGGTCTGAGACTTGACTGGCATTTGCAATGGGGAACTTTGAAAATTGTGTGCCCCTCTGTCATCTTCATTCCACTCTGGTTCTCTTTTGTATGTTTAAGAAGGAACAGAATAGGGAAATGCTATTAGATCGTGGGAGATGCATTTTTTTAGCTATGAGCTGAGCAAAAAAAGTGACCATACGTTTTTGGATTGGGCCTTGCTGCTAGAGAGGTTTAATGGGGCTTTAGCAGTGGATTTGGGAGGTAAATGGTGGTGTCAGTGTGAGAGAGGCACTTTTTTTGTTGCCTGATGTACAGAGGAAATCTTTGCTTTATAGCACAGGATTACTTTAATCTCTTGAGAATTTTAAACACAGGACATGTGCCATTAAAAAAAACCTCATCAAAGACTCCTAGGAGGTATCTTCTAGGTTCAGCTACTCTCCCCTGTGGTTGCTCTCCTGCAATCAGTATGACAGCTAGGAATGTTATATGTTATATGCTATATGTTACATACCAGAAGCAGCCAATCCTGTGTAGAATGACACATGCAGATGATCTGCAAGTGTCATTAAGTAATACAGCGTAACAAATTTTAGTACATTGTATTTACTGTTTCATCAATATGTAGATCAAAGGTGTGATCTTTGAACTCTTTGTTAACCTTTCAAGTAAAACATTTTTCTTTTAGCTAAAATCTATTCTTTAACCCTTTTTTTAATATTTGAGTAACACTAACATTATTTCCTTCATCAGCTAAGCCACATATGCCAAACACAAGCCCTGCAGGCCGAATTTAGCCTGCCAGGCCTTGTCTTGTGACCCTTGCACCCAGTTTTGCAGCCGCAACGTGGTGGAACTCCATTCCGCCACCTCCGACTCTCACCCTCTTCTCCCAATGCCCACTGCCACTTATAAATACAGAAGCCTTCTGTGTTTACAAGGGACAGCTTTGCTTTCAGTGGCTCCTGGATCTAGCAGATTCCTGCATGCGCTCATGGTGGGGACAGATCTCCAGAATCTGTGAGAGAGCAATCTCCCTGCAAGGTGAGGCAGAGCCCCGCCTACCAAGGGAGGTTCTAGAGCTGGGCCAGGTAGGAGAGAAAGATGCGAGGAAGCTTTCGGGGGTTGGGGTTGCACACTCTACATAGCACACTCCTGAACTCTGCACTTTGTACATAGTGCACCCCTTGAACCTGCATTCTGTATATATCGTAACCATGAACTCTGCACTTTGTAGTACACCCCTAAACCTTACACTCTGTACATAGCACACCACTGAACTCTGCACCCTGTCCGTAGCGCACCCCAGGTACAGCCGGCCCAGGGGCAACCATACTGCAGATGCAGACTGTAATAAAAATGGAGTTTGACATCCATGCCCTAGGCAGTCACGTGATCTTAAGCCGCGCCCAGCGTCACAAACCTCTTAAAGGGCTGGGAGTCGCAGGCGTGAAGAGGATAAACTTTAACTGTAGTATAATTTTTTTTTTTTTTTTCTTTTCATCTCTCAGGGATTCCAATGGTGAAATCCCAAACCTGCACACATGCTGTAGCCATTATAAGGGGTTCCTACCCTCTCTACTGGATTTTTTTTTTATTTTTATATAATTGTCGAAACCAACAAGAGAGCTGGAAAGAGACACTAAAGGTGAGAGGGAACACCTGAAACTCCCAGAAGGAGAGGAACCAAGTGCAGAATTATGGTAGGGGGATCTCACTGTTGCAGTATCCAAGACCCCTTTAGGAACCCAGAGCCTTACTTATTCCGTCAGGATCCACCTATAACTAAAATAACACTTTTGGATGAAGTGACCCTTTACTTTAAGAATAGACTTTAGTCCCCCAGGGGCCATAGGCCAGGAGGTAAAGCATTTTCTGTTACACCATTGTTTACTTGGACCTGTTTGTTTTGGCAGTTTGGCTGGCCATAGATGGATCAAAACTCAGCCAAGTCAGAGGGGACGGACTGAATCTCGATCCATGTGTAGCTGATGCAGGATGGAAATGTTTTCTTGAATAAACAGAAAATTTATTTTTTGTTTAGGAAATTCCATTCACTGCAACTTCAAGTGTTAAAAGCAAATGTTTTTAACAGTACTTTTGAACGATATTTGGCAAGTCGTTAAATGTACCGATGAGAATTTTCTGCAAATTTTCTGCAAATCTACTAGTGTATCGCCAGCTTCAGTTGGCCATCCAGCTAATTGCCTTTCCTTTTTTTCTTTTTTCAGCAAAAGCTGCAATTTATAAGTGTTCTGGGTGCCGGTTTGCTTTGTGGAACAGCGCTGGCTATAATTATACCAGAAGGGATTGAGCTGCTGGATGGATCTTCTAAAGGTTAGTGGAATCCCTGATACTTCTTTGTTGTCCCCACACAAAATGTCTTGGCTAGAACGAGCTATCCATTGCTCTTGATGTCACAGCCAGAACAAGCCTTGTCTGTTCTCCAGCACATTCAGAGCTCAAGGGCTTTATTTATAACAAAAAACAGTTTACAGAGTGCAGTAACTCATAGCAACCAGTCAGCAGCTATTGTTCAGACTGCTTCGCACTGATGAGGGGCTCAATCCTTTTGTCGATTGCTTAAAGCTGAACTTCAAGCAATCACTAAATACAAAAATGAAATGCATAAAAACACACACAGCACAGAGTTTGCAGTTTTCCTACGGGTACTCTGGTTTCCTCCCACACTCCAAAGATATGCTGGTAGGCTAATTGGCTCCTGTCTAAATTGGCCCTAGTATGTGTATGTATGAATGTGAGTCAAGCCCTGTACACACGGGCCGAATGTTGGGAGACATTGGCCGGTTCAATAAAAACCGGCCGACATTCGGGTTGTTTGTCAGCCGGTCTGACAGAAGATGGCAGTTTGCCCAGCTCCTGTCGGACGAGTATGCTGGAAAAACAGCAGTCGAACAACGCATGATCAGCGCACTTAGCCAATGGCTGAGCGCGCTGACCAGAGTGTTTTGGCAGAGCCGTCCCCCTGTCAGAACAACAACACAGCAGGGGAGATCGCTGTACTAACGTTGTATCATTAATATAGCGGCTCTGACCAGAGCTGTCAGTTCTGTACCTGTAATAAATAAATTAATAAAATATATATATTTGCAATAAAAATGAAGGGTCTATAATTTTTATCATGTGTATTTTTTATTTAAAAGTTAAAATTTTTTATTTTTTTTTAAAAAACATATACGTATAAGCAAACAAAATAGTTGGCACTGTACAACGGTAGGGCGCACGTTACAAAAATGTTGCAATTGATCTCACACCATGCATACAATTAATTATAATATACCTATAGTATTCTACTAACAAGAAGAATCATTTGTAACATGTTAACGCAGATGTCAGAATATCAACCAAAAATCCAGAAAAAAAACACATAAAACAAATGCTATAAATTTAAGTTGCAATTCAGTAAGTAGGGATGGGCGAAAGGTTCGGCCTGAGCATAAGTTTTGGCCGAACTTTGGTTGTTCGGATGTTCTGTGAACACCGAACAATATGTGGTGTTCGGGGCAAATTCGAAAGCCGCCGGAACACTGTTAAAGTCTATGGGACATTGACATGAAAAATCAAAAGTGTTCATTTTAAAGGCTTATATGCAAGTTTTTGTCATAAAAAGTGTTTGGGGACCTGGGTCCTGCCCCAGGGGACATGTATCAATGCAAAAAAAGTTTTAAAAACTACCATTTTTTCGGGAGCAGTGATTTTATTAATGCTTAAGTGAAACAATAAAAGTGAAATACTCCTTTAAATTTCGTACCTGGGGGGTGTCTATAGTATGCCTGTAAAGTGTCGCATTTTTCCCATGTTTAGAACAGTCCCTGCACAAAATGACATTTCTAAAGGAAAAAGGTCATTTAAAAGTACTCGCGGCTATAATGAATTGTCAGTCCCGGCAATTCAGGTAAAAGTCATTGAAAAAACCGGCATGGGACACCCCCCAGTCCGTTACCAGGCCCTTTGGGTCTGGTATGAATATTAAGGGAACCTCGAACCAAAATTTAAAAAAAAAATTGCGTGGGGGTCCCCCCAAATTTCATACCAGGCCCTTCTGCGCCAATTTTTTTTTTAAATGGCATAGGGGTTCCCCTCAAAATCCATACCTGAACCCTGCACCAAAGTTAAGAAAAAATAGCGTGGGGTCCCCCCAAAAATCAATACCAGACCCTTATCCGAGCATGCAACATGGCAGGCTGCGGGAAAAGAGGAAGGGGACGAGAGAGCGCCCCCCTCCTGAACCGTACCAGGCCACATACCCTCAACATGGGGAGGGTGCTTTGGGGTAGCCATGTTGAGGGCATGTGGCCTGGTACAGTTCAGGAGGGGGTGGGGGCGCTCTCTCGCCCCCCCCTCTTTTCCTGCGGCCTGCCAGGTTGCGTGCTCCGATAAGGGTCTGGTATGAATTTTTGGGGGTGCCCCCATGCCATTTTTTTTTTTTTTTAATTTTGGCACGGGGTTCCTCCTAATATCCATACAAGATCTGAAGGGCCAGGTATGGAATTTTGGGGGACCCCCACACAATTTTTTTTTTTTGGTTCGGGATTCCCCTTAATATTCATACCAGACCCAAAGGGCCCATCCCATGCTGTTCTTTTCAATGACTTTTATGTGTACTGCCGGGACGACAATTCATTATAGCCAAGAGTATTTTAAATGACTTTTTTTCCTTTTAGAAATGTCATTGTTCTAAACGTGGGAAACATGCGCCACTTTACAGGCATACCATAGACACCCCCCAGGTATGAAATTTAAAGGAATATTTCACTTTTTATTCTTTCACTTTAAGCATTATTAAAAAGCACTGCTCCCGAAAAAACGGCTGTTTTTAAAACTTTTTTTTTTTCATTGATGGACCTGGCAGAACCCAGGTCACCAAACACTTTTTATGACAATACCATGCATATAAACCTTTAAAATTAGCACTTTTGATTATTCATGTTCGTGTCCCATAGACTTTAACGGTGTTCGCTTGTTCGAACAAATTTTTTTTGCCTGTTTGCATGTTCTGCTGCGAACCGAACGGGGGGGTGTTCGGCTTATCCCTACTCAGCAGTGCCTAAAAATACCTAAAATGGGAGCACAACTGAGCAGGGTGAGACCATGTATTACTCGATTTTTAACAGTATAGAGTCTTATTTTTAATGTTTTACATAGGTATACCTGCAAAAGGGGCCAGCCTGAAGTGATCTAGCAGGACTTAGTTTTCTGACTAAACTTCCACTTTAAGGTTGAGATCAGGGCTTTGTGAAGGCCACTCGAGATCCTCAACACCAAACTCATCAAGCCATGTCTTTATGGAGCTGACATTGTACACAGGGGCACAGTCTTACTGGAACAAAAAAAGACCCTCCCCAATTCTTTGTCACCAATTTTGCAGAGTGCAGTTGTCTAATATGGCTTTGTATACCATAGTATTAACAATACCCTTCAAACACCTGAGCTCAATAATTTGTAGGGGTGTCCACATACTTTTGGCCCATAGTTAGTGGAGATTTTCTAAGCATTTAACACCATTTTGTTCTTGTTCTCAGTCACATGTAATCTTGAGTGTTCAGTTTTGTAAATCACGTTGATTGTGTCTGTCTGGCAGAGTCTCCAGCCAAATGCCTGAATGTTGCCCAGAATGTCAATGTCACAGAGGCTGCGGTGACAGAGGAGGAAGTAAAAGAGGGTGGCTTCATCTATCCCACCCCACTTCTTTATTGGGGTCTTCTTGGTCACTGGATTCATTCTGATGTTTATCGTGGACCAGATAGGAACCTACTGCTCTTATCATGGTGAGTTTAATTCCTTAGGTGTAACATGAAGAGCACCTGTGATTTGTCCAATGCAATATAACAGAACAAGTTACCCTGAAATTTCTAATTTTGTGTTTGCATTCACACAGCATACCTTTTAAAAAGAAAAAAAAAAACTGCCAGGACATGAAGTAAGATTCATTCTCTCCCTCCCATGAGGACAGAGATGGCAGTAAAAACCTGACCGATGTCCTCATTCTTCCTTTCTATAACAGAAACCACAAAAAATAGTTTTGGACAGAGTTGAGCTTTATGCATTTCTCTGCTGAGAGAGTGTTTTGGCCTGGCATTCAGGACCTGTCCTCCACCCAGGATCCTGAGGATTGGAAAGAATCCTGAGCAAACACTAAATTCGTTTAAATTAACATTTAAATCAACAAACTGTCTTGCGAGCTCATGTTATGCTGGCATATTACACCCATCAGGGGAGATACCTTTTTCTTCCTACTGTTCTCCTGCATGTGTTATTGGACGTTGTACAGCAGGTAATCCTGCATATTTTTAGTAGAAATGCCTTGTTAACCACTTGACCTCCGGAAGGTTTTCCCCGTCATGACCAGGGCATTTTTTGCTATTTAGTACTGCGCTACTTTAAATGACAGTTACTCGGACATGCAACACTGTATCCAAATTAAATTTATATAATTTTTTTTAACACAAATAGAGCTTTCTTTTGGTGGTATTTAATAACCACTGGGTTTTAAATTTTTTTCTATATAAAGGAAAAAAATACCAAAAATTTTTGTTATGTCTGAAAATCGATCATTCTTGATGTACTGATGGCCTGTCATTTCTTGAGACCCGAAAATGTCAGGACAGTACAAATACCCTAAAAATGATACTGATTTGGAAAGTAGACAGTCCAAGGTATTTGTTAAGAGGCATGGCAAGTTTTTTTAAGTAAGAGTACCAATGCAGTACAGCATCCTCCTATGACTGGTGTTGCGGTGATCAGGGATACTGAAAAATAAAAATGTAAATGACTGTTTTATTCAATTTTTAATATGTATTTATTTTTTAACATTTCTATTCTTTTTATTTAGTGACACTGTACTACTCGGGGGTAATCAGCATTTTTTTTTACATTGTTCTTATAACAGTGATGATCAGAAGCTCTGGAGACAATAAATCTACACTACTAAAGCAGGCCATACATTATGCGATTTTCGTTCCTTCCATCACAAGTGGAAGGAAAGCAAATCAATTGATTCCCCCATCAAAAACATTGTGTTGATGGGGGGGGGGGGGGGGGTCCGTTTTTCAGTGCTAGTGTGTTCTGCCAGCGGGGAGCCTTCCCTGTTCGCAAAACTTGATTAGTGTTGCCGTCTTATAGCCGGTGGCACTTTTTGTTTAGGAAAAACCTGACAGGCTGGTTGTACATAAGATAAATGGATCAACTTGTGTACAACCTGGGTGCCCATACATGGATCGAAATTTGTCCGGTTCTTGCTGACCTGGCCATATTTTGATATTTGATGTATGGCTGGCCTGAGACCTCTAAACAAATTATCTTTACTGCATAGCCTGCAATGATCTGTGACCAGCAACAATGTTCGGAGCTCTCCTGAATGTCTGACATCAACTGATTACAAATGTCACAGGGGTACAGGGTCAGCAGAACCTCTGCTTTTGGGTTTAATACTGCTTTAACAATAGCAAACATTTTGTTACATTGCATCTTACCAATTCTTAGATGTGATGGCTGCATTCTTTTTCTTTTTTAGGCTTTCTTTCCTTTTTCACCTGATGATCCAGCCATTAAGTCTGTTGTTTTTCAAAAGAAAGAACAAGCTCCAGATGTAGCAATTTACAGGGATGGGATAAATCATTTAACACTGGCAGGGGTACTTACAATGATCCGCTTTTATGTATTCCTGTAAAACCTTTATCCTAAAAGGAAAAGACTGTTTTTGCTGTAATTGATTACAAAGTGTGAGTTGGAGTTTGGCTTCAATTTGTTAGCGTATTTAAATCATCTAACAATCTGCTCTCCCCAGAACTGACAATGCTGGTGTCCAAAAGTTCCCCATGTGATCATTAATCCAAAGTGTAAAAAAAAAAATGAATGCAGCTACTGTATCTAATGATTGGTAAGCTGCAATATAATTTGTGGTTTTGTGTTTAATACTGCTTTAAAGTATTCACCTTTACAGAAAAAAATGAAGCGCTAAATAAACACCGTACAGCCTCCCCACCCTCCCAAGTCCCTGTTGTAGTTACCTCTGGGAATACTGTCAGTCCTATGTCAGGCCCATACACCTGGTCCAGTGGTCAAGGGATTTGAGATCCCCCGCTCTTCTCCATGCAGCATTTCCAGGATGGACCAGAGTGATGTTTATCAGTTCCTGCACAATTAATCACTCTGGTCCTTCTCCGGAGCACTGCACAGAAAAGAGAAGAGCAGGGATTTCAAATCGACCGGCTGCATGAGCACTGACAGGTCAGCATTCCTGGAGGTAGGTACAGCAGAGACTGGGGAGGATATACAGTGTTGGTTCACCTTCCTTTTTTTTTCTATAAAGGTGAACAAACACTTTCATGATGGATAGAGTACTGGATATTTGTTATCTTCATATGCACACAAATATTCTTTGGTTAAATTGCCTCATCAACCCAGTAATGGGCCCCCTTCACCCCCCAGGCCCCTTATGTGTTCTGACAAAATGTCAAACCTGGCAGAATAAGCAACCCACGTCCCTTCCGATTTCCATCATGAATTGCAGATTTTCACAAATTGCTGTTTGGACACAACTGCGGCAGCCGAATAGAGTCCGGTGCGCAATATTATAAGTGGAGATTGTTACTCTGCTCTGAAACTAACCAAGAAAATGTCCACTTCTGAGGCGGCGACAACTTTGTCCTTGTTGGCCCGCTGTGCTTTGAAAACAGTAAAATCTTCCTGTACTGGACTGTATTCGATAGCCGGTGTTGTGTCCAAACACCAATTGCATCCAAATCAGCAATTACTGATGGTTTAAAGAAAGCAGAAGTGACGTAATTCGATTTTCTGCCGAGTTGCCTATTTTGTCAGGACACAGGCACCTAGACTGCTATTGTTACATGACTGATCTAGCCTGAAGGCTTTGTTCATTATGTATTGATAATAATAATTGTTGCTTTGCTTTTAGACCCCAGGACAGGAATGTCTGCAGGAACAAGCATCACAGCCACTCTGGGTCTAGTCATCCATGCTGCAGGTAAATGTCACTTTGTGTTGATAGACTAGAGAGAAAAAAAATATGGGCACACACCAGGGACCTCCATGTGTTGCAAGGTATAGGCTGCTCCCAAACAATAATACCTAAAAAATAGTACATAAAAAACCTAGATAAATAGATATATAGATATAAGATATATTGATCTAATACAATGATACATGGACATTTTGGTGATAAATGGTGGAAGCATTATTGGCCAGTTTGAAATGTTTTCAATCTTTTCGTCTAATGCAGGGGTAGGCAACCCCCGGCACTCGAAGCCTCTTTTGCAGGCACTCAACTCCTTCCCCATCAGCAGAGCAGTGCAGGGAAGTGTCAGTAAGACACTAATGCATTCCAATTTCAGAATTCTACACCTGGAATCAGGGGCACTGTGCCCCCCACACATTGTAAAAGATGGGGAAACATTATTTGGTTCTTTAACTTTGCTGTAGCTGAATCGTCAGCTTTTGTGATGGGGAAGAGATTGGATGCAGTTCTGCTGGGGGGGGGGGGGGGGGGGGGGGCTGTAAAGCGGCCATGAGTCCCATGACCGGCCTGAAGACAGCTCCAAATTGCTATTGACAACGCTCGTTTTTAGAAGGGATTTAAACAGTGTGGTATTCTAGCTTCTAATAGAGGGGCTGGCAGTGTCTATTGTAGGTTTTTTGGGTTTTTTTTTTTAATAGCGGGGGCGGGGCAGAGTGGAGACAGACACAGAGAGGGAGCTGACAGGCATTAAAGAAGGAGTGAGGGGGAGAGAGGAGAGCTAAGGGCAGGGCAGAGTATGACGGAGGGATGCACTCTGACCACGGTGGTCAGGGCTGAGTAGCCCTGGTTATCGTGGTCAGTAAAGAGAGCGGGGTACAGGAAGTGGCAGGTTTTTTTTACAGTTTAGAGGGGGTCAGATTACACAGCACAAGCACTGTGCTGTGTGATCTGCTTTAAAGGGACCAGGATGTGTGTTTTTTGGGGTGGAGTTATCAAACACTTTAAAGCAGTTGTATACCCTTTTTTTTAACTTTTACCTACAGGTAAGCCTATAATAAGGCTTACCTGTAGTTAAAATAATATCTCCTAAACCTGTACGGTTTAGGAGATATTTACTTTGCATGCAGCCGCTGACGTCAGCAGCGCATGCGCTATGAAGGCCCAGCTGAAGGTCCGGCAGCGTCTGCCGGGACGTAGAGTGACGTAATCGTGGTTTTGGCACTCGCAGCGTCGGAGCTGCGATACCCGGAAGAAACGCAGAGGGAACAGGTCAGCTCCCTCGGCGTGGACCGGGATCAGATGTCGAGGCCTCGTTCTAAGCTGAGTATTTCATAATAAGCTAATATGCGCTGCATACTAGCTCATTATGCCTTTGCATTGCAGGTTTTTTGTTTTTAAAAATCTGTGCGGGTATACAACTGCTTTAAGCCGGGTGCACACTACAGTTCAAACTGACAGCTCCAGTTGGAGCCGCTGTACTAACCATACGAGGTTTGTTAAGCGAACTCCCCTGTTAAGCTGTTGTGTTCTGACAGGGGACGCCCCCACCCCAGGACACTCCGATCGGTGCTCTCTGTCATAGTCTGAGAGCGCTGATTGGGAGTCGGTCGGCTGTTGGTTTTCAAGCATGCATGTACAACAGAAGCCGGCCAGCTTCACACGGGCCGAATGTCGGAGGTTTTTTTTTTTTTTTTTTTTTTTCATTTTTTTTTTTTTTTTTTTTAACCGGCTGTTGTCTCCCAACATTTGGCCCATGTGTATGGGGCATTAGATAGCAATGAAAACCAGCAGAGGTTGTAACCCATCATCACTGTATCCAAAACTTAAGAAAATACCCTTTACGGCAGGGGTCTCAAACTGGCGGCCCCCCAGCTGTTGCGAAACTACAAGTCCCATGAGCCATTGCAAAGCTGACAGTTAAAAGCATGACTATCACAGGCAGAGGCATGATGGGACTTGTAGTTCCGCAACAGCTGGAGGGCCGCCAGTTTGAGACCCCTGCTTTACGGTAAACAAAGGTAAAAGCAGTCAACACCACTTTTACTAAAACTGAATTACCCTTGCTGGGTTTTAGTTGTTATCTGGATTTGCTTATTAAAAATAGCTTGTTGTCATGGGGGACATGCTGCGTGCTGCTGATAATAATCTTCAGGCTCTAGTAATCTAATGAGCAGCTGCTAATTAAGCTAATCATTTCCACTAATGTAATGAATGAGCAAGGATCAATTGCATTGCATGGTTAAGAGATTCTACCTGGAATATAACTAGTCCATCCATCCATCCAGGATTCACCCCAGGGACAGCTTAGCCTGTGCTAATCGCTTTATCTGAGCTTGATCTCGATGAATGTTTTTTGAAAACAGATTAATTCAGTAGTGAAGGTGGTTTCTGCTATCCCTGAGCCTGGATCTGGTGTTTTATTACAGTTGGACGTGTCCTGATACACAGATTTTGTATTGCTCATCTCCACCCGCTGGCAGTAAAGAATAGAGGGGTAATTGTGTTGTGAGAATTGTGCGCAGTGTTCTGTTGTCTGTCTGGAATACTAACAATAAACACTCTGCACCAAGCAAGTCACAGAGGGGCAGTTATAACCAAACGTGCCATTTGTACATTTAGTGTTTTTGTTGTCACTTGCTGTTGGGTGGTTTCCAGCTGAAGGACACACACACTAAAGGGAATGCATTGGGGTTTTGTACATCCTATTTTTCTTAACCCATTCTGGCTGACTTCACAACGGATTGTCCCTCTAAGGAAGAGTCACTCTCTTTTAAAGCAGAATTTTACCCATAACCGTTTATTAAAAATGATTGTTCTTTAACAAAAGAACATAAATTCCTCGGGTCTTTGGCACGAATGTGAATTATATAACTGGTTGTTATCTTACTTTTTTTTTACCTTATTTTGGCATTTATGGGCTGCCTTTATGTACCGCAGCCATTTCTTCCTGTTTGTATGCTAAAATTATAAATAAAGAATTGGGAAAAACAAAAAAAAGAACATACCTTCCACATTAATAATTATCCTACCAAAATTGGTGTGTGCTGCAAATCCCTCCAGCATTACTCCTGTTTCTTCTTGCTGGAGACGACCATTTTATTGAAGCTCAGAGCAGTCATTTACTCTCCCTTGGTCTCAAAAACTACATGCCACTTTTTGTAATTAAAATCTGTGCATTTTACTTGATTGCATGTCTTGGCTCAGCTAGAGAGGAGTGCTGACAGAAGCTTTACAGTGCTGAAGTTCATAGTGCTGCCAGCAGAAAGGAGAGAATAGCAGGGAGATAAGTTATGTTTACATTTTTTTATGTCTCCCTGTCAGCAGAGTTTGTCTTGTCAGCTCTCTTGCTTTTCTTTTCTCCCTACCTAATCTGTGTTCCCTCCACACATTGTTTCATTCCTGATGCTTCCTATCTGGCCTCCCCCCAGGGGCCACCTGGAAGTGATCTATTGGGGCTTAATTTTTCACCAATG
>JBBDGP010002795.1:1717500-1897500 GCA_037952835.1 Lithobates septentrionalis | reverse complement strand
AGGTTGCAAAAAAAATTCTGCTGCACTTAAGGTTCCTAAGAGCACAGTGGCCTCCATAATCCTTAAATGGAAGACGTTTGGGACGACCAGAACCCTTCCTAGAGCTGGCCGTCCGGCCAAACTGAGATATCGGGGGAGAAGAGCCTTGGTGAGAGAGGTAAAGAAGAACCCAAAGATCACTGTGGCTGAGCTCCAGAGATGCAGTCAGGAGATGGGAGAAAGTTGTAGAAAGTTAACCATCGCTGCAGCCCTCCACCAGTCAGGGCTTTATGGCAGAGTGGCCCGACGGAAGCCTCTCCTCAGTGCAAGACACATGAAAGCCTGCATGGAGTTTGCTAAAACGCCTGAAGGACTCCAAGATGGTGAGAAATAAGATTCTTTGGTCTGATGAGACCAAGAGAGAACTTTTTGGCCTTAATTCTAAGCGGTATGTGTGGAGAAAACGAGGCACTGCTCATCACCTGTCCAATACAGTCCCAACAGTGAAGCATGGTGGTGGCAGCATCATGCTGTGGGGGTGTTTTTCAGCTGCAGGGACAGGATGACTGGTTGCAATTGAGGGAAAGATGAATGCGGCCAAGTACAGGGATATCCTGGACGAAAACCTTCTCCAGAGTGCTCAGGACCTCAGACTGGGCCAAAGGTTTACCTTCCAGCAAGGCAATGACCCTAAGCACACAGCTAAAATAACGGAGTGGCTTCACAACAACTCTGTGACTGTTCTTGAATGGCCCAGCCAGAGCCCTGACTTGAGCATCTCTGGAGAGACCTAAAAATGGCTGTCCACCAACGTTTACCATCCAACCTGACAGAACTGGA
The DNA here is from genome assembly GCA_037952835.1 of Lithobates septentrionalis. Taxonomy (NCBI): domain Eukaryota; kingdom Metazoa; phylum Chordata; class Amphibia; order Anura; family Ranidae; genus Lithobates; species Lithobates septentrionalis. The sequence continues at coordinate 1,896,681 of JBBDGP010002795.1, read as the reverse complement.
GAGGATCTGCAAGGAGGAATGGCAGAGGATCCCCAAATCCAGGTGTGAAAAACTTGTTGCATCTTTCCCAAAAAGACTCATGGCTGTATTAGATCAAAAGGGTGCTTCTACTAAATACTGAGCAAAGGGTCTGAAAAATTTAAGGGGGTCTGAATACTTTCCGTCCCTACTGTGTGTGTATATATAGATAGATATAGATATAGATATAGATATAGATATAGATATAGATATAGATATAGATATAGATAGATATAGATAGATATAGATAGATATATATAGATAGATAGATAGATATCTATCTATACTCCAGGAAACTATACTCTCTCTCTAAAAATCTTCAGTATTATAGGGGCAGATGCTGCAAACACTCAGAACCATATAAGGCCACCATAGTGTAGTAACTAAAAAATCCAGCAGGCATTATTAAAAGTTCTCCAGGGTAAACATACAGAATAAAAGAGGTCTTGGACATGAACTTAAGGAGTGGTTACAAGAACAGATGACCGATCACCTTGGAGGATATATGGGGACAAGAGAAAAGCTGCTTCGGTATTACTGAGGGCCTTCTCTTAGAGCCTAGAATTTAAAATGTTCAGTACATCTCTGCTGTACATAAATATTTTTCCACATTTTACCCCTTGCTACAAGTACAGAAAATGCTTGTCGATTTATCAGAAATCCAGTGAGCTCCTTAGTCCTGTACTGACAACTTTACTTGAGATCTCTCCTGCTGGACTACAGGACTCCAGCCCCCCAGTGTGGAAATAAGGAGAGAGGTGTTCTGCAGTCCAACATAAAAGAACTGAGCAGAGCTGACAATACTGTGTGGGATTCCAGTGCAGCAGCGGAAGTTTTCAGCTCACTACAGGAAAGCTCACTGGATTTTTGTCAGATCAGTAGAAATGTTTTTCTGTACTTGTAACATTTTTAAAGAGGTAAAACATGAAAATGTGCTTGTATTTATTTTTCATTAATTTATCCAGACATACACTTTAACATATTTCTTGAAGAAAGAAGACCCAAACAGAGACTGGTTTGCATCTGTTTCAAGAATCCCACTCCTTTTTTATTTTTAATTTCCACTTAATGACATATTAAATTTTGAGCGCTAAGTTTCCCTCAGGTGTCATTGTTTCTTTATCCAGTATTCATCTCTGAAACATTTAATCTTCTCCCCAAGAGGGCAGATCACCTGTTTTATTATACGCATACAGAATAGCAGAAAAAGAACAGTTTGTTGGTTGCTTGGTCCCAATAGGGTACTAATGGTAGACTGCAGGTTTATTTCTGTAGCTAAGCTGGGCCTTTGAGAAATAATTATTCTGGAATTAAAAAAACTACTTTCCAGGAACACCTGACACCTGTCAGGTCTACAACACAATAATATGATTGGGAGCGGTACGGTGTACATGCAGCACTGCACCAAAACCACTTTAAAGGGCCAGTTCACACCATAGAAACACAGTCCGGATGCGTTTCTGATGCTTTTCTGCATGCAAATTTTTTGATGTATTCCAGTGCGTTTTCGATGCAGTCCAGTGTATTTTTCCCCCCTCTTTTTTCTTAACCTTTTAAGGACGTGTGCTCCAGTGCGTTTTAGGTGCGTTCCAGTGCATTTTCATGCGTTTTACAGCATTTCAGTACAGTCCAATGCAGCATGTTCTACTTTTTTTTTCTGGCACGCACTGGAACTGCAAGCACTGGTGTGAACTATACCATTGAAAACCATATAACCTACTTTCCATGCGTTTTTGATGCAGGAAAAAACGCATCGGACTGCATGTGGTGTGAATTGGCCCTTAAGCTTTACACTGTGTGTGTGTGTGTGTGTGTGTGTGTGTGTGTGTGTGTGTTTTATATATATATTTATATATATATATATATATATATATATATATATATATATATATATATATATATATATATATATATATATATATATAAATCTCACACACAAATATATATATAATTATTATTCAATTGCCACAGAGGTTTTAAATCCAGTTTGTGTGCATTAAATGTCTTCGCAAACCCAGATGTTACCTTACAAATGTGCTGAACAAAGAATGTGCAGAGAGCAAAGCTGTGGGAGTGACCCAGGAGGCTCCACCCACTACAGGCTGCCTGTGTTTCATCAGATTTGGTACCGGAAGTGACGTTACCAGCAAAAAATTCCTTACTGCGCATGCGCAATGCGTCCAGCATGGCCGTTATAATTTCCAATAGGTTTCCTATTCTGACAGAACACAAAGGCAGCAGACATCTTGTTACACCCAGATCTTGTTACACCCAGGTAAGTCTGTTTTAGCAGTAATGTCCACTTATATAGGGGAATACAGTATAGTAAATCTGTGATAGTGTTTTCATGTTAAATTTGAAAACCAGTGGCAAGGCTGCAGTCAGAAAGTAAAGGCACAAACACCTGAAATACAACTTATTCCTCACAAGTATATCATAAAGTCCATAATACTAGTGGGGGTTAAAAAGTCCAAATAAAGGGCTGCTACCATATGGGAACAGAAGCAGAGTTCCAGCAATGCTGAAAAAAAACAAGGAGAGGCGCCTCTAGGTGTAGGATTAAAAACAATTTAATAGCACATAAAATTTGACAACTCACATGTGTGAAGTACTGTATATACTCGAGTGTAAGCCGAGTTTTTCAGCACATTTTTTTTGTGCTGAAAAAGCCCCCTCGGCTTATACTGGAGTCACTGTGCCCATCTGCAGTCTCATGCGCCTGATCTCCCGGCGCTGTGACATGCAGTCTAGTCGGCAGCTGTGCAGTGTAACAAAGCCCCGCCTTCTCCTTGTCCGCGTCTGATAGGCGGAACACTGACTCACTGCTGGGAAACTAAATCGGTGTTCCGTCACGGATGAAGAGGAGGCGGGTCTTTGTTATACTGCACGGCCGCCGACTAGACTGCATATCACAGCGCCGGTGTTCTGGAGATCAGGTACAGGATGGTGGCAGATGGGCACAGGGGGGCATGGAGATGGACATTGTTGACCTTCTTTTCCACGTACAGTAGCTGCTGCATTTCCCACCCTAGGCTTATACTCGAGTCAATAAGTTTTCCTAGTTTTTTTGGTAAAATTTGGTGCCTCGGCTTGTATTCGGGTCGGCTTATACTCGAGTATATACGAGTTTTATATATATATATATATATATATATATATATATATATATATATATATATATATATATATATATATATATATATATATATATAAGGCACATCAATAAGTAAGGTCCCAAATGGGTCATCGCAGGGCCAGCTTCCTATACAGTGGTGTCGAGCAGTGAGTACAAGCGCTTCGCAACTATGGGACTCAAGGAGCTAACAGTCTGCCGATGACCCCATTTGAGACCTTACTTATTGATGTGCCTGTTATATACTTCACACATGTGAGTTGCCAATTTTTTGTGCTATTAAATTGTTTTTAATCCTACACCTAGAGGCGCATCTCTCCTTGTTTTTTTTCTGCAGTCAGAAAGTGGCGACGGCCATCTTGGTACACCCCGCACTGCTCACTGCCAAACTGATAGTCATAAGGGGCCGAGGACATATTTGGACACTCTGTCGTTCGCATTGATATAGTGTATTTGAGTATATGTAAGCTCAGTTTACAGCTAAAATAAGTGTGACATTCAAGACTTGCCTGGGTCTAACAAGATGTCCACTGCCACCTTCTGTTCTGTCAGATTAGGAAACCTATTGGAACGCATAGCGGCCATGCTGGAACGCATTGTGCAGTAAGCACATTTTGTTGGTATTGTCACATCCGTTAACAAATCTGACGGGTCTACAGTGAGTTGGAAGTGTACTAAATTGAAAAACCCTTATAACTGGGATGCGTTTACAATACACAGGCCAGGTGACCTTTCCCTGTTAACCCAAAAACGTTAAATAAAATAATTATTAAATTCAATACATCCACACAAGTGATGAATTCTAATAAAATCAGATGGTGAAAACAATACAAAATATAACACCCCGTGACAGTAGTGTTAAATTATACCAATATTACTATTAAATTAATATCAGCAGAACAATAAAAGTTCGATGTGAAATAAATGATGCAAAGTCAAGAAAAATATATATATAAAAATATGAGAAGTACACATAAAAACAAAAAAGTCCAAGTGAATCGTGAAGATAAATGAAAAAAATCCACAAAGTGAAGGTGTCTCCAAACTGTTCAGCTGTGTTTCAAAACATCCACCACACCTCCGTGAGGTGATGCCAATCCCTTCTAAAGTTCAAACTCACCAGCTATTAAGGCCTCCCACTCTCGTGTTTGGCCCAACAGAGCCTCAACCCACTCTCATGGGGGTGAACATGCGATTACACACATCCACTGCTCACTAGACTGGACACTTTCCTTACGTAGGTGATTTGACATTCAAAATAAAAGAATGCTCCAATAGTGTGTTACCGTTTAAAAGATTTAATCAACCACTAAAAAAACTCCAATACACTCACATTCAAGATAAAAAATAGTAGGCAAGTCACTTCACAGCATATAGGAAATCTCACGGCAAAGCATGCGATGGTAAATAGAAAGCACAAAAGACGGCCACGGCGGACCCAGGGAGTGTGGATGCTAGCGTACGCCTCACTTGTCCTCAGCGCTCGTTCCTCCACTGGTCCTCCGCTCCGTCTCCCTTCACTCCTTCCTTTAGCAATCGTGTAGGATTGCCGTGTTGCCACGCCTGACATGTTTCGTCACTGGGACTTACTCATGGGGTTGGCTACCCGGATTCTTCACAGTAAGAGCTATAAAAAGTGGAGTAGTCACCTCCACAGGAACTAGTTCCAGACAGCTCTATAGATTGCTTCAGGAAAAGGCTGATTGTATTTCTAGATTCAAAAATTTGAACAGCTACTGATTTTTTGGAAATAACGTTAATCAAGGAAGTATCCAATTGCCTTTGGGAACCCAAAAAGCTTTTTTATCCCATTGAAGCAAATTGGATCTTGTTTTATAAAAGAATATTTTGCGTTTTTATGGATCAGCTGCAGGTTTAAGCTCCAGAGTATGAAAAGTGTTTTATTTTTTTTTTCTTCCAGGTGCATGTGTTTAAGTGACAGTGATTGATTCACTCCCTGTGAATTTTTGGTGAACGTCACATTGACTGCTGTATAGATATATCTCGAAGTATATGCCTGAGGAAAATAATGAAAAGAACATGTGCAGCACATCTACAATACATGCACACGCATCCACATTTTATTCCTTTAAAAATAATGTAAGTGCAGGAAAATACCGCTGATCCTGTCAGAAGCCCAGCGAGCTCTTAACTTCCTGTAGTGAGCTGACAACACATAGTTTTTCTGCACTGAAATCCAAGCTGTGTTATTAGCCCTGCCCCGTTATCTGCTGGGTAACAAAGCCTTCCCTCTGTGTTAGAGAAGAGCAGGGGTCTTCAAACTGTGGCCCTCCAGGTGTTCAGGAACTACAATTCCCATCATGCCTAGTCATGTCTGTGAATGTCAGTGTTTTACAATGCCTCATGGGATGTGTAGTTCTGCAACAGCTGGAGGGCCGTAGTTTGAGGATCCCTGGAGAAGAGGATTTGTTCTGTAGTCAATCATAGGGAGAATTTGGGCAGGACTGATAACACTGCGTGGGATATCAGTGCAGTAGGAGGTACTGAGGCTGATTTAATAAAGCTGTTGAGAACTGTCATATAATAAATTGTCATAATATTCACTTCAAATATATAATCATTTGAAAAGCGCATTTCTGTCCTCTGCACAAGATAGAATAATTGAAGTGAATAATCACACAATTTATTGTTCAAATATCCTCAACTCATCTAGTGTATTGGTGCAACTGTGTTGTCAGCTCAATACAGGAAGTTAGCAGCTTATTGGGTACTGGCAGTCTTTTAGGCAGAGTTCACATATGTGCGAATTGGATGTGAGTTTCTCCGCATCCAAATCGCATGACATGCGAGTATGCCCGGCTATGAATTGAGCAATTTCACACATGTCGGTCGGCTGCGATCCACATTTCAAATGGGTCCTGTGCGTCTTTAGGTCCATTTCAGGTGCGAATTCAGGCAAAAATTTGGACCTGATTCTCACTTGAACATGTAAACAGGACCCCATGCTGTGAACCACAGAGGCACATATGTGAACGCGGCCTAAAAGGATAAAATATGGGAAATACGCATGTACTGCCGAGATGTACTGAATGTTAATTTTTTTTATTTACTGCCCAGACATACACTTTTAACCCTTGTACTGCCACTGGCATATGTCATACATTGGTGGCAGCAGGGATTTTACCTCACCTTTTTATAATCTACTAAACTGTGTAATGTAATGCGTTCGTGTGCACTAAAATTAATGTTCGTGTATTTTTCCATAAAAGTTTGCACTGTGTAAACCATTGCACTAATTTCACGTGACAGGAAAATTGGAACTGCCAACATTTTATTCTCCAGGACCTATGCTTTTAGAAAATATATACTGTTTGGGGTTTTGACTAATCTTCTTCAGGCCTAAAATGATGTTTTGTTGATAACCTTCCACGGCTGCCAATACCACCTTTACGAGACCCAGGTCTATTTGTCTACTCCCTAGCTGACCCCCTCAATCCCCTCACCTATCACAAATTTACTGAGCAACATATTGATATGGATGTCACACCATTTCCTCAAACTTAATCTGTCTAAAACTGAACTTGTAGTATTTCCTCCTCCCCAATACCCCCCTCAGGACTTTACCATTGAGATCAAAAATACAATTATTGGTCCCTCTGCACATGCCAGGATGTTAGGTGTAATATTAGACTCTGACCTCTCCTATTGGCCCCACATTCAATCACTGGCTAAATCTTGCCGCCTTAACCACCAAAACATTTCCATAATTCAACCTTTCCTAAGGCCAGTCATATACCGTTCGAATCTCAGCTAGTTCTGCAAGAGCCATATGTGGGCAGGCTGAATGTACCAAATTGGTTCAACCAGCCTGCCGGATTTACTTACGTTTTAAAGCTTGCAGCTTCTATAGTCGCTAGCAATAATGAATGTCTTCTCCCGGTGGGGACGGATTCTTGCTCTCTAGCTCTTTTGTTACCTCCTCCCATGCTTACCTCCTCCCATGCTCACCTCCAGGTCTTCTCCAGAACCTCTCCCATCCTCTGGAACTCCCTACCCCTGTTTTTCCGGTAAGCTCCCACCCTGTCCGTCTTTTGGCGATCCTTAAACTCATTTATACAGGGAAACCTGCCTCGCCTTCATTTAAAAACTGTACTTGAGTCCCCTCCATCAGATGGTCCCCCGCAGCTATTACCTTTTCTACCACCTTTTTCTTACTTTAGATTGTAAGCTTCATGAGCAGGGCCCTCCTATTCCTTCTGTATTGACCTGTATTGTAATTGTAGTCTCTCCCTTTATATTGTAAAGAGCTGCATAAAGTGTTGGCGCTATATAAATCCTGTATAATAATCATTTTTCTTGGCAATCAGATTTAACAAATTCTCCATCAGATCTTAACATACAGCCAGCGAAAATGTATCCCAAAACTGTCACTGCCAGAAAACGTGGCTAGCAAGAATCTGACCAGCTTTTAAACTAACTGTTCTGCCTTTGTTCTCTACAGCTGATGGAGTTGCCCTTGGGGCCGCGGTTGCATCTTCTCAGGTCTCTGTACAAGTCATTGTCTTCTTTGCTGTCATCCTACATAAGGTGAGATGGGCCTAAAAATACCTGCGTGTTTTCTTTTTCCTAACTCACAAAGGCAAATCAAGGCATTTTGGAAGCATTTTGTTTGTTTAACTACTTGCCGACCGACTCACGCAGATATACTGCGGCAGAATGACACGGGCAGGCAAAGTAACATATGAGTCCCATAAGTGCAGTTCAAGCTGGTGAGGTGGCAGGCACAAGTAGTGTCCCGCTGCCACCAAGAAGACAAACACAGGCCCATCGAGCCCATAGTGCCCTTCCTGCTGCATTCGCCAATCCTAATTGGGAACTCGCCACTTCTGCAGCACCCGTACTTCCACCATTCACTGGCCAACCCGGCATTCAGGTGGAAACAGTTGATTTTACTTCACAAATTGTATTCGCCGTTTTTCACTGAAGATCTCTATAGATCTATTGTGGACCAAAGAAATGTGTATGCTGGTCAATACATCGCCGCTATTCCCCAGCCCTCCCTTGCCAGAGATTGGAAACCAATTACAGTTTCCGAATTTAAGCTCCTTCTGGGCCTATCCCTCCTCATGGGCATAAATAAAAAGAGTGAGTTGCGGTCATATTGGTCCACTGACCCAATTCACCACATGCCCGGTTCTCTGCCTCCATGACCAGGGCACAATACAAGCAGATGTTGCGGTTCATGCATTTCAATAACCATGAACTCTGTCGTCCTCGTGGAGACCCTGGATACGATCGGCTCTACAAAATTCGGCCCCTCATAAACCACTTCAACCAACGTTTCGCAGACTTGTTTACTCCCCATCAAGTTGTCTGCGTTGATGAGTCCCTGATTAAGTTTTCTGGCCGTTTGTCTTTCAAACAGTATCTTCCCAGCAAGCGTGCCAGATACGGGGTCAAGATGTATAAGCTCTGTGACAGGGACACAGGCTATACATGTAGTTTTATGGTTTACGAGGGAAAAGATAGCCAGGTAGAGCCGCAGAACTGCCAGATTACATAGGGAGCGCTGGCAAGATTGTGTGGGACTTGGTGTCACCCTTATTCAGAAAGGGGTACCACTTGTACGTGGACAATTATTACACAAGCGTGCCACTTTTTACACACTTGTTTGATCATCAGATTGGAGCATGTGGCACCGTGCGACCTAATCACCGGGGCTTTCCCCAGCGGCTTGTAGATTCCCGTCTTAGGCTGGGGGAGAGAGCCTGCTTCAAGTGTAATAATTTGCTTGCTGTGAAGTGGAGGGATAATAAGAATGTTTTTGTTCTTACCTCCCTTCATGCAGACACGACGGTCCAAATTCCTACGGCGACTGGTGTTGTGGAGAAACCCCTCTGTGTCCACGAATATAACCTTAATATGGGAGGGGTGGACCTCAACAACCAGTTGTTGGCGCCGTACCTAGTTGCCCGTAAGGCCAGACCTTGGTACAAGAAAGTGTCTGTATACTTATTTCAATTGGCTTTGCTGAACGCTCATGTGCTATACAGAGCTTCAGGACGGACTGGATCCTTCCTTAAATTCCAGGAAGAGATCGTCAGAGCCCTTCTGTTTCCAGACGGTGCTCCACCTCACCTTCCCCAACCAAATGCAGTAAGCCGGCTGCATAAGAGGCATTTTCCATATGTCCTCCGGAGTACCCCTACCCAACGAGCCCCCCAAAGAAGATGTCGTGTCTGCAGCAAGCGCAGATATAGGTGTGACACACTATTATTGTCCCTCCTGTCCTGACAATCCTGGTCTTTGCATTGGTGAATGTTTTGAACGCTACCATACACTAGTTGAGCATTAGTGTAGGGTACAGCACTACACAGACTAGGCACACTTTCACAGGGTCTCCCAAGATGCCATCGCATTTTGAGAGGCTCGAACCTGGAACCGTTACAGTTACAACAGTTACAGTTACAAAAAAAAAAGTGTAAAAAAAAAAAAATATATATATATATATATATATATATATATATATATATATATATATATATATATATATATATAAAATAAAAAAAACAAAAATAGTTGTTGTTTTATAGTTCTCCCTCTCTCTATTGTTCTGCTCTTTTTTACTGTATTCTATTCTGCAATGTTTTATTGTTATGTTTTATCATGTTTGCTTTTCAGGTATGTAATTTTTTTTATACTTTACTGTTTTATTGTTAACCATTTTTTTGTTTTCAGGTACACCATTCGGCTGCAGCGTGGATTTATTTATCTTGACAGCAACAGCGTTTGCTCCCACGATACATAAAGCCGTGACTCCAGCGCTGTAGGAGGTGATTTCACCACCACAGTTAAAAAAAAGAGCATATATGCCGAAGCAGGGGGGGAGGAGCGGTTTGCTCCTAACTTTTGCGCACGGTATGGTATGTCTTACTGTTATACTGTAATGTTACTTTGTTTTATTGTTAACCATCATTTGCTTAGCAGGTACGCCATTCAGTTGCAGCATGGATTTATGTATCTTGACAGCAACAGCGTTTGCTCCCACGATACATAAAGCTGTGACTCCAGCGCTGTAGGAGGTGTTTTCACCACCACAGTTAAAAACAAAATGGTGCATGTATGCCCATCATTAGAAGTGGGTGGATGAAGGGAGGTATTCTAATGGTGGGCATACCCACTGATCAATCTCTTTTTTTCGTTCAGCCCACAGACTGCATGAAAAAAAAGAATACAATATATGCCCAAAAAAGGACCAGCAACGTACTGGTATGTTGCTGGACTTTGGTTATACCAGAATGATGCCTGCTGGTTTAGGTATCATCTTGGTATCATTCTTTTTTGCCAGCAGTCGGCTTTCATGTAAAAGCAATCCTAGTAGCTAATTAGCCTCTAGACTGCTTTTACAAGCAGTGGGAGGGAATGTCGCCCCCCCCCCCATCATCTTCCATGGTTTTCTCTGGCTCTCCTGTCCAAACAGGGAACCTAAGAATGCAGCCGGTGGTTCTGCCAGCTGACCATACAGCTGATCAGAGACCAAAACGGCTCCAATCATCTCTATGGCCTAAGAAACCGGAAGCTACGTGCATTTTCATGACTTCGATTTCGCCAGATGTAAACAGCGCCATTGGGAAAGCGTTTTATCACACCGATCTTGGTGTGGTCAGATGCTTTAAGGGCAGAGGAGAGATCTAGGGTCTACTAGACCCCAATTTTTTCAAAAAAGAGTACCTGTCACTACCTATTACAATCATAGGGGATATTTACATTCCCTGAGATAACAATAAAAATGATTAAAAAAAAATGAAAGGCACAGTTTAAAAATTAAGATAAAAAAAGCAAAAAAAAAAAAAAAAGCACCCCTGTCCCCGCCTGCTCTCAGGCAAAGGCGAACACAAGCGTCGGTCTGGCATTAAATGCAAACAGCAATTGCACCATGCATGTGAGGTATCACTGCAATTCACCCAGGTATCACCCACTGCACGTTTGTGCGAAATTTTAAAGCATGTCGTGTTTGGTATCCATGTACTCGGCCTAAGATCATCTTTTTTATTTCATCAAACATTTGGGCAATATAGTGTGTTTTTAGTGCATTAAAATTAAATTTTTTGTTTTTTTCCCAAAAAAAATGCGTTTGCTACTTGCTGAGAGGTATGGTGAATATTTTGCAGACCTCGCTTTTTGTCACAAAGTTTTGAAAATTAAAAAAAAAAAATACATTTTTATTTTCTATCTTCATTTCCAAAAACAAATGAGAGCTGCAAAATAGCTTGGGGTGTCTACTTTCCAAAATGGGGTCATTTGGGGGGGGTTATGCCATCTTGGCATTTTATGGCCTTCAAAACTGTGATAGGTAGTGATGAGTGAAATCAAAAATTTACACCCTTAGAAATCCTGAAGGCGGTGCTTAGTTTTCGGGGCACTGTACGCAGGTAGGCTCCAAGAAAGTCTCACACGTGTTATCCCCGTACTCAGGAGAAGCAGCAGAATGTATTTTGGGGTGTAATTCCACATATGCCTATGGCATGTGTGAGCAATATATCATTTAGTGACAACTTTGTGCAAAAAAAAAAAAAAAAGTTTGTCATTTTCCCGCAACTTGTGACAAAATCTAAAATATTCCATGGACTCAACATGCCTCTCAGCAAATAGCTTGGGGTGTCTACTTTCCAAAATGGGGTTATTTGGGAGGGGGGGGAGGGGTTTGCCATCTTAGCATTTTATGGCCTTCAAAACTGTGATAGGTAGTGAGGAGTGAAATCAAACATTTACACCCTTAGAAATCCTGAAGGCGGTGCTTAGTTTTCGGGGCCCGTACGCGAATAGGCTCCCAAAACGTCCCACACATGTGGTATCCCCGTACTCAGGAGAAGCAGCAGAATGTATTTTGGGGTGTAAAAAAGGACGCAAATTTGGTTTGGGTACAACATTGCATGACCGCGCAATTACCAGTTAAAGAGACGCAGTGCCAAATTGTAAAAAGTGCTCTGGTCAGGAAGGGGATAAAACCTTCCGGGGCTGAAGTGGTTAAACCACATTTAATCTCCTGATCTTTGACAAAACTGTTGGCAGATGTTTTCCAAGATAAACAAAGCTTCCCTGGTATCCATCTAGAAGATCTTTGAGCCCCAAGCCCACAGTCTCCTGCAAAGAACAAGTACATTTAAGGGGATTTCAGGGATACTTTACTACTTCAACACAAGAAGCGATGGATGCCTGCCTCTCAGGATTTACTTCTAATTCAACTGTTCGGTTTTTGAGCAATGACTTTTTCTGGGAAGTTGCTAGACTATATTAATGTTGATTTTAGGATTGCTCATGTGAATGGAGTGGCCAGTCATGAGAAGGAATGTAATATTTGCTTTTTGTCTTTCCAGTTTGCACTTATTCTTAGAAAGATTCTTTGCAAAATCCTCTTGTACAATTCCCTTGGTTTCAGTCTTCTCATGAAACAAAGTGCAAGTTGACCTTCAAATGATTTTTTTGATGCAGCTGACAGGTTTCTTTGTTCTCTGAATATTAATACAGACCATTGATCTATGTAGCACTTTGCATATTGTATGTTCACAAAAGTCTCTGCCCTTAAGGAGTTTAGGTCCCTATCTCAGTTAACCTACCAGCGTGTCTTTGGAGGGTGGAAGGAAACCTATGCAAGCACAGAGAAGACATGCAAACTCCATGCAAACAGTGTCCTGGCTGGGTTTAAAACCCAGGTTCCCAATGCTGCAAGGCAGAAGTACTACACTAAGACACTGTGCTGTCATAGCCACTATTTGCTGTTAGACTGCCACGTGGAGGCTGAAAATCTATGCCAGGGAACAGGTACTTAGAAATGTAACCGCTTGCCAACCATATACTGTGTATTTACACAGCGGCAAGGCGGCTCTCCTGTGCAAAATCACGTACTTTCCGGGTCTGGGACGCATGCCTGCGACCCACTCCCACTGTGATTTGACACAGCAGAGGCCAATCTGCGGGGCCAGAGTCGCCAGTCTTCGTTCGGGGGAGAACAACGGCGGTCTACCTATTTAAACAAGACAGATCGCCATTCTGTCAATAGGGAAGGTAGTCATCCTGTGTTTCTGCTAAGCAGGAACACAGATCTCTGCCTTCCCACAGTACAAGCACCCCCCCCCCCCCCAACAGTTGGCAAGCGCTCCTCCCTAGGAACACATTTAACCCTTTTGTGGGAAAAAAGGACATACATTTTATTTGGATACAGTGTTGCGCAATTGTCAGTTAAAGTAACGCAGTGCAGTATCACAAAAAATGGCCTGGTCATGAAGGTGGGTAAACCTTCCGGAGCTAAAGTGGTTAATTTACAAAATATTGTACATCTGAAAACCACATCTGTTTAACTTTAAATGATGGACAAAGTTCTGTAGTCCAGCAGGCAGTAGGCTGGGAATGCTGGTTTGAATTTCTGTGCAGCACAGGCATCATGTTGTCTGCCCGCACAGGAAGTTAGGAGCTCCATGGATTTCTGGCAGATCAGCAGGTATTTGTAGTGTTTTAAAGGGATAAAACCTGGGGCAATACGCAACAAAAATGGTAAAAGGCTTGAAAAATAAAACACATCAGGAGAGACTTCAGAAACCTAATATGTACAGTCTGGAGGAAAGAAGGAAAGAGGAGACATGATTGAGACCTTTTAAATACATCAAGAGGGTGAAAAAGGTTCAGGTTTAAGATCTAGAACATGGGGACATGATCTCGAACTAGCAGCAGCAGGAAATTTTAAAACTGATCTTAGAAGGTCATATTCTGCCAAAAGAGTAGTTGATGCTTGGAACAGACTTTCAGCAGAGGTAAGGAGTTGGTCAACAGTAAGTGAATTAAAACATGCTTGGGACAAACCTGGATTTATACTCAGACAAAAAGGCTAACCCCCCCCCCAAATAACACAAAAATAAACATTCTTGACGGGCCATGTGGTCTCTTAGTTGTCACTCTGTATGTTTCTATTTATTGCAGAAATGTACTTTGCCTAGTTATAGTAACATGTATAACAATTATTTGTATTGAGACATTTTTTTGTACTTCATAGGCCCCAGCAGCGTTTGGTCTGGTCTCGTTTCTCATGCATGCAGGATTAGAGAAGAAACAAATTCAGAAGCACCTGCTGGCATTTTCAGTAGCTGCACCTCTTCTTGCCATTACAACGTACGTTATTCTGACAATGGTAAGCTGATCTCTCACACACATACAATTTTATAGAATATACTGTAGATGCTATCAGCTCATTTTTCATTTAAAAATACATTTTTTAAAGTAATTGTAAACCCAATTTTTTTAAATAGCAAACATGTTATACGTACCTGCTCTGCGCAGTGGTTTTGCACAGAACAGCCCCTATCCTTCTCTTCTCAAGTCCCCTGCCGGTGTCTTGCCGAGAAAGTTCCCCCGGCGGATAAGGACCCCCCTGTACTGCGCATGCCCTGCGCTTGCGCAGTACGAACGACTACGAAGCCGCCGAAAATAGCCAAAGATGAACAGCTGATCGTCAGCTCTACACGGCGCCTGCGCACTACATTCTGCCCTAAGTCCACCTTAAAGCCCCACCCTCCAAGTGGAGGTAGAATATTAATATGCTAAGCGCAGCGAGGCCGTGCCCGAAGCAAACTGTTTTTCTTACAATAGTCTTGGCACGCAGGCGCCGTGTACAGCTGACTCAGGTGTTCCGCTTCGGCTCTTCTCGGCGGCTCCCTTGTTGTTCCTACTGCGCAGTACAGGGGGGTCATTATCCGCCATGGGGAACTTTCTCGGCAGAACACCGGCTCTCTTGGCTCCTCCCCCCTGCTAAGTGTCCCCATAGCAACACATTTGTGGACTTGATCTTGAGCTTTGTTGTTACAGTTAGGTTGAAAAAAGACACAAGTCCATCTAGTTCAACTGATAAAAAAAAAAAATCATGCAATCCCATATATGCTATCCTATACCCACAGTTGATCCAGAGGAAAGCGAAAAACCCCACCAAAGCATGATCCAATTTGCTTCACTAGGGCAAACAATTGCTTCCTGATCCCTGGATCAACCTGACCTATAAATGTCAGTACCCAGTTATGTTATGTACATTTAGGAAAGAATCTAGGCTTTTTTTTTAAGCAATCTACTAAGCTGGCCAGAACCACCTCTGGAGGTTGTCTATTCAATGTTTTCACAGCTCTTACTGTGAAGAAACCTTTCTGTATTTGAAATCTCCTTTCCTCCAAAAGTAAAGAGTGCCTCCTTGTCCTCTATGATGACCTTACCTTACCTTTGTGTTGATAGACACAAACAGCACGACTCAGCCCCACTCCCTGCTCTCTCCTTACAGGCTGTGATTGACAGCAGCAGGAGCCAGTGGCTCCCCTTGCTGCCTCCATGTCCAGTGAGAAGAGAGCGACACCACTCTCTGGCCCAGCACTAGTTTGAGAACGGGCTCAGGTATTTATAAGGGGGCATTGGTGAGGGGAGGGGGGGGGATCCTGTGCACAGAAGTTTTTTTTGTTTTGTTGGAGAGAATGCATTAAGGGTTTAAAACCTTTTACCTTTACATTCCCTTTAGCTAAGACATTCTTTTGAATTTTACTATGCTAGAAGTGAAGGGACAAGTGTTTGGTGGAACAGATTTTGTTCTTGAATTTAAATGATTTTTTCGGTTGGTATGGATAAATTGATTAAGTGAGCAACTTTAGAAAGATGAAAACCAAAAGCTTTTATTTCTTTTTCGTACATGATGGGACACAGAGCCTTAAGTAATTAATGGGTTATGGGCCACCTTCAGGTGTTGACACTGGTATACCCAATACAGGAAGTTGACTCCCCTATATAACCGTTCCTCCTTCCGGAATACCTCAGTTTTTTCACCAGTGTCTTAAGGTGTTGGTTACGAGTGAAGATGTGCTCCGAGGAGCTCCAGGAGGGATCCATGCTGGATTTAAAAAGCCTCCACAACCAGATCCATCCACGCCACTGCGGCCATAGGATGGTACCCGGGCCTCTCATAGAAGAACAAGGTTTTGCCTGTAACACTTCTCTTTGAGGGCTGGACCCTAGGAACCAGGACTCTATTTTTTTTTTCTTGCTACATTGCCTAAAGTTGTCGTGAAGGGTGCTATACAGGTCCAAAGGAGTGGAACCCCTATTAAAAGGAACCCAGTCTTTGAAGGTTTAACTATGCTGCCCTCCGTGATGGGTGAAGTCTGGATCTGTCTGTTTTCAGCAGTATCCTGCAGCAAGGAAAAGGTAAGAGAAAAGCTTAGGAACTGCAAAGTCCACCTATGAATTTTCTTTCAATATGTAATATTGTAATGCCTTAAAGCTCCTCTAGAGGGAGTAAGAATGCATATACCCTGTCAATCTGTGCTAACTTACAGCGTGTGTCCTAGCAGCTGGAGGGGGTTCTCCTCTCCCCCCAATTGGGGAAACTGAGTCGCTGGGGGTACATGTACTGTTGCACATTACATTTGTAAACAGTTTTGTGATGCTAGTGTGACAAGCACTAAAGGCTGACAAACTGGTAAAGCACACGGCACACAGACAATCAGGTTTACACCTGAGGGCTTAAAAGCTGATGCTCTGAGAACTAAAGGTGTCAACCAGAGCAGCTGAAGCAAGGCTACCACAGGACATAGGAGCGCTGGGGCACGTGAGGAGTTTACACAGGCATTTTCAGTACAGGAAAAGACATTATTGTTTAGCATCAGATTAATCCATGCTGCCATTGTTTTTCCTACTATTGCTCAGCAAATAGAACAGTTCTTAGAGTGCCTCTGCTTTTGTGCTTAGCACTATGGCTTCCAAGGTTACTACTAAGGCACCAAAAGTTCCACCCCCAGGTGCTGGGAACTCCAGTCATGAATCCACACTGTCATGCTCTCCGGAGATACCAGAGTCTTTGGAACCGATTGGTGGTGCAACTGCTTCTCACACTTCAGCCCCTGTATACGTGACTGAAGATGCATTTTCCTCTGCCCTGCTGGGCTTAGAAGGAAGATTAGCGGCTTTAATCACATCCTCCATCCAAGGCGATAGGAAGCGTGCTAGATCCCTCTCCCACACTCCAAACCCTTTACCAAGGGAACAGTGGGGACAGGATGAGGTATTACCCTCAGACGAGCGAGAGGAAAAAGAAGCCGATTATTCCTCTGCGGAGGAAACAACAGTTGATGAACCAGTTTCACAATCTGAGGTACAAATCCTTACAGAAATGGTTCGCTCCACTTTCATGCTACCCCTAACAGAGTTAGCTGAAAGTCCGGTTTCCTCCTTGGGTTCTTTGAAACCTTTACAACTTTTGCATGTGTTTCTGGTCCATGCATTACTAGAAAAGTTTATTTATGCTGAATGGCATTTTCTCCCTCCAAAGAGATTCTTGGTTCTCTATCCCATGGAGGAAAAACTCACCAAAAGATGGAAAATTCCAGCAATTGACGCTGAAATTTCCAGTGTGAATAAAAGTCTAACTTGTCGACAATGCACAAATGCTTAAGGATCCAACAGATAAGAAGTTTGGAATTCCTGTTAAAATTCTCTTTTTCCTTAGCAGGGACCGTTACTCAGCCTGCAGTCACAGCAATTGGCATCTGTCAGTTCCTAAAGGACCAATTCACAAAGGCACTTAAAGAGCTCCCTGCACAACAGGCCTGTGAGTTGGCCGAACTACCAAAAGCATTATGTTTTGCCATAAATGCTATGAAGGATTCTATTCACCAGGCATCCCGACTTGCGCTTGTGCTAGTACACATGCGTAGGACCCTTTGGTTAAAAGATTGGTCAGCCAAAGCACCTTGCAAAAAGCTTCTGACTAGTTTCCCTTTTCATGGGGAGTGCCTATTTGGCAATGATTTGGATAAATACATCCAGATGATTTCTAGTGGAAAGAGTACTCTTTTGCCAGTCAAAAAAAAAGTATAAACGTCCTTCATTTAAACAGACTTTTTCTCCTGCGCCAGGGGCATCTGCCTCTAGGCAGTGGCGATGGCCTCCGCCGTCAGACTCTAGAGGAAAACCTCAGGGTCAGACCCAGGCACAAAAGAAGCCTTGGGGCCGCAAATCTGCAAAACAGAATGCTAAAGCCTCATCATGAAGAGGCGTCCCCCCTCACCAGAGTGGGGGAAAGACTTCTGAAATACTCAGAAGTCTGGCAAAGTGAAATTCAGGACAGATGGGTTCTCTCCACGGTCTCTTGGATACCATCTAGAATTTCAGGAGTTTCCATGTCTCGTTTTCTGAGATCAAACGTTCCCAAAGACCCATGGAAATGGCAATCCCTGTTTCACCCCGACATTTTTCGGGCTGTTTGCTAAAGATGGGGGACTCCGGACGTAGATCTTCTAGTGTCCAGTTTCAGCATGAAGTTAGTCAACTTTGTGTCCAGGACAAGGGATCCATTCGCATGCGGAACAGATGCGCTGGTAACCACATGGGATCAGTTCTCACTGATCTATGCATTCCCCCCTATTCAGTTGCTGCCACGACTTCTTTGCAGGATCAAGCTGGAAAGAAAGCCGGTAATTCTGGTAGCACCAGCATGGCTCAGAAGGTCATGGTACGCAGAAATTGTAAAGATGCCAGTGGAAGGTCATGGCCCCTCCCACTAAGGCCAGACCAGCTCTCACAGGGGCCAATATTCCATCCTACTTTACGAACGCTAAATTTAACGGCCTGGCTATTGAAACCCACATTCTAAAGAAACGTGGGCTTTCCAGGTCAGTTATCTCAACTTTAATGCAAGAAAACCAGCTTTCAGAACTATATATTATAGAGTTTGGAAGACTTATGTTTCCTGGTGTGAATCCAAGGTTTGGCACCCTCGGAGATATATCATAGGCAGAATTCTTGCCTTTCTACAATTAGGCATAGAGATGAAGTTGGTCCTGGGTACTATTAAGGACCAAGTCTCACGCCTTATCGATTTTATTTCAAAGACCTCTTGCTACGCATTATTTAGTCTGGGATTTTATGCAAGGGGTGATGCGAATTAATCCGCCAGTTAAATCACCCTTGAGCCCTTGGGACTTGAATTTAGTTTTGTCAGTATTTCAAAAACAGCCATTTGAACTGATACAGCATATTCCCCTAGTCCTTTTGACAAGGAAGCTGGTCATTTTGGTTGCTATATCCTCAGCAAGGAGGGTTTCAGAATTGGCTGCTCTTTCTTGTAAAGAGCCATATTTGATTATTCATTAGAACAGAGTGGTGTTACGCCCTTGTCCAGGCTTTTTGACAAAAGTAGTTTCAGGTTTTCACCTGAACCAAGATATTGTCCTGCCATCGTTTTTTCAAAAAACATGTTCCAGGGAGGAAAAGTCACTACATTGTCTTGATGTGGTGAGAGCAGTGAAAATCTACAGTGGGGCAAAAAAGTATTTAGTCAGCCACCAATTGTGCAAGTTCTCCCACTTAAAAAGATGAGAGAGGCCTGTAATTGTTATCATAGGTATACCTCAACTACGAGAGACAAAATGTGGAAACAAATCCAGACAATCGCATTTGTCTGATTTTTGAAAGAATTTATTTGCAAATTATGGTGGAAAATAAGTATTTGGTCACCTACAAACAAGCAAGATTTCTGGCTCTCACAGACCTGTATCTTCTTCTTTAAGAGGCTCCTCTGTCCTCCGCTAATTACCTGTATTAATGGCACCTGTTTGAACTTGTTATCAGTATAAAAGACACCTTTTTTTCAAAATGTTTCAAAATTTTGTCTCATAGTTGAGGTATACCCATGATGACAATTACAGGCCTCTCTCATCTTTTTAATTGAGGGAACTTGCACAATTGATGGCTGACTAAATACTTTTTTGCCCCACTGTATTTAAAGGCAACTGCTCAGATTCGTAAGACTGACATCTTATTTATTCTGCCGGAGGGTCCTAAGAAAGGACAGGCAGCGTTGAAATCCACTGTCGCTAAGTGGATTCGGCAAGTGATAATTCAAGCTTATGATTTAAAGGGTAAAATTCCCCCGTTTCAAGTTAAGGTACACTCTACCACAGCGGTTAGTGCTTCTTGGGCAGTGCATCACCAGGCCTCCATTTCTCAGATCTGCAAGGCCACAACTTGGTCTTCAGTGCATACATTCACAAAATTTTATCAAGTGGATGTAAGGAGGAATGAGGATATCGCCTTCGGGCGCAGTGTGCTGCAGGCAGCAGTATAAGTCCTCAGGTCTGGGGGTGCCCTATGGGTTGTGTCTCCCTCCCCTCAAGTAGCATTGCTATGGGACGTCCCATTAAATAATTACTTAAGGCTCTGTGTCCTATGATGTACGATAAAGAAAATAGGATTTTCTAGCAGATATTGAAAGTGTTGCTTATCTTGTGGGGCAAGAAAAAAAATTGAGATCAATTTGATTAGTTCCCACAGACAAGGCTTAACCAATGGGGTTATGGGAATTCCCATAGTCCAATCAAAAACTGTTGACTTTGGTTTGATTCCTCTCTCTTATTCTTCAGTCAGGGGGCAGCTCACAGCACAGACTCAGCGCCACAGGACACGGCATGCTCTTCTCAGCCGGGACTTTCCTCTACGTAGCCACAGTTCACGTCCTACCAGAGATCAGCGGCCGAGGACACAATCAACACCAGGGGGCATCCGAATACAGACAACAAGGACTGGGACTGTTAGAGAGCCTGACGCTGGTGGTGGGAGCCTTCCTCCCAGTCCTTCTATCATTAGGACTTCACGATGGCTGAACAAGGACTGAGCGCGCCCTGCCAACGTACAGGATTATTCTACTGGCAATAGTCTAAGGAAATGATGCCAAACACAATGGTGCATTCCCTGGGATGATAGAACATAAATAGGACTTTTTTTCTATATAGAACAGAATAAATCTTCTCTCTGTTTTCCAGATTGTTGTATTAACGTCTAACTTGCACAAAATCTAATAAATTATTGTAATTAATAGAAATAGCCTTAAAGACATACCATTCTCCTGGGCCTTGCTCAGGGTTTTTATCAAGTGTGGATGTATTCCTGTCCAGTTTGCTGGCAATCACTTTTGATAACTGGCTGACAGCTGTGTTTGTGTTATTTGTTTAAAGGGAATTTGTATTGCTTTTACAATGGTGTTTTTTTTTTATATATCTAATTATATAAACTATATATTTAAATACTACTCTGCTTTAAGTTGAAATCCCAAATTTTTTTTTCCGTCTATTTATTTTACTCTTTATGTCCCTTTTGTAGAGATTTCCTATCCTAGCCCGATCACATGACCGTAAGTTAGGACCGTAAGTTAAGAGAATCTCCTCAGTGGGAACAGACCATTAAAACCTAAGGTTCTAACCGTTCCCCACTTAATTATATTAAATATTTTAATCATATATGTACATTTAGCAATAATTTCCCATTACATGCGCAAGCTTACACATTACACCTGTGGGCAAAATAAAAAATGACATATATGATGTAGTCTGTCCCTCGTGTAACAGAGTTTAATTACCTGTTCATACTGCCAGGAGATCATTTTTTTCCATTTCCTTTAACAGGGCGACAACGCTCTTTTCTCTGTAGTGAAAATGCACAGGAGCATTGTCAGCCTGGGACTTAGATGCACATGCAGTCAGACTATAAACTTACATATTTAGGTTGAAAAAAGACACAAGTCCATAGAGTTCAGCTAAAAGAAAAAAAATAAATTGAAAACCTCTATTTACAGTGCATTCGCAAAGTATTCACAGCGCTTCACGTTTTCAACATTTTTTTGGGTTACAGCCTTATTCCAAAATGGATTAAATGTATTATTTTCCTCAAAATTCTACAAACAATTCCCCATAATGACAACGTGAAAGAAGTTTGTTTGAAATCTTTGCAAATTTATTAAAAATAAAAAATGAAAAAAATCCCATGTACATAAGTATTCACAGCCTTTGCTCAATACTTTGTTGAAGCACCTTTGGCAACAATTACAGCCTCAGGTCTTTTTGAGTATGATGCTACAAGCTTGGCACACCTATTTTTGGGCAGTTTCTCCCATTCTTCTTTGCAGGACCTCTCAAGCTCCATCAGGTTGGATGGGGAGCGTCGGTGCACAGCCATTTTTTTTTTTTAGATCTCTCCAGAGATGTTCAATCGGGTTCAAGTCTGGACTCTGGCATTCTACTGACAATTCCTTGGACTTCATGGCTCAGTTTGTGCTCTGACATGCACTGTTAACTTTGGAACTTTATATAGACAAGTGTGTGCCTTTCTAAATAATTTCCAATCATCTGAATTTACCACAGGTGGACTCCAATCAAGTTGCAGAAACATCTCAAGGATAATTAGTGAAAATAAAATGCACCTGAGCCCTTCTCCCCTGATCGATCAGTTTGGCTGGGCATCCCGCTCTAGGAAAAGTCCTGGTGGTTCCAAACTTCTTCTGTTTACAAATGGAGGCCACTGTTGTTCATTGGGAGATTCAAGGCTACAGAAATTTTTCTGTATCCTTTTCCAGATCTGTGCCTCCATACAATCCTGTCTCGAAACATCTCAAGGATGATCAGTGGAAACAGGATGCATCTGAGCTCAATTTTGAGTATCATGGCAAAGGCTGCGAATACTTATGTACATAATTTTTTTTTATTTTTAATACATTTGCAAAGATTTCAAACAAACTTCTTTCACATTGTCATCATGTGGTATTGTTTGTAGAATTTTGAGGAAAATAATGAATTTAATGCATTTTGGAATAAGGCTGTAACGTAACAAAATGTGAAAAAGTGAAGCGCAGTGAATACTTTCTGGATGCACTGTATAGAACCCTATATCCACAGTTGGTCCAGAGGAAAGCAAAAAACCCTTACACAGTCATGGCCAAAAATATTGGCACCCCTGCATTTGTCAGATATTTCACCACTTCGCCCAGAAAATTGTTGCAATTACAAAGGTTTAGACATTTTCATGTTTATTCCTTTTGTTTGTATTGATATGACACAAAAAGCCAAATCTGACACATTCCACGCAAAACTCCGAAAATGGACTGGACAAAATTATTGGCACCTGCTCAAAATTGTAAGAAATAAATTGCATTCCAAGTTTGTGATGCTCCTGTAATTTGTAATTAAACTCACCTGTATAAATTAACAGGTGCTGACAATATAGAAAGCACACCAGCAACCAGTTAAAATGGTGAAAATTGGACTCAATCAAATTTCTGTTGTGTGTCTCTGTGTGCCACACGGAGCATGGAGAAGAGAAAGAGCAGCAAAAATTGTCTGAGGATTTGAGAACAAAAATTGTGGAAAAGAATGGACAGTCTCAAGGTTACAAGTCCATCTCCAGAGATCTTAATGTTCCCGTGTCCACTGTGTGCAACATTGTCAAGAGGCTTACAGCCTATGGCACTAGGGCTGGGGAAAAAATTGAGTTGAGAGAGTTGAGAGGTCAAATCGATTCAAAATTTCAGCAAATCGATTTTGTTTTAGATTTTTTTTTTCACCAGGACCAGCGCTGACCTCGGGAGCTACAGGCAGGAGTTTTTTGTCCGCCATAATGTCGCAGTCCCGATAAAAATCGCAGATCGCCACCATTTACTAGTAAAAAACAATATTTATAAAAATGCAATAAAACTTTCTCCTATTTTGTAGATGTTATTACTTTTGCGCAAACCAATCAATATACGCTTATTGCGTTTTTTTTGTTTTTTTTATTTTTACCAAAAATATGTAGAATAATTTAAATTTCGCTCTTTTTTTGTTTATAGCGCAAAAAATAAAAAGCGCAGAGGTGATCAAATACCACCAAAAGAAAGCTCTAGTTGTGGGAAAAAAAGGACGTCAATTTTGTTTGGGTGCAACATCGCACGACTACGCAATTGTCAGTTAAAGCGACGCAGTGCTGAATCGCAAAAAGTGCTCCCGTCAGGAAGGGGTAAAATCTTCCGGGGCTGAAGTGGTTAAAGTGTAATTTGGTTTGTCCCAACCCCTCTAATTGTCACTTTTGCTGAAAGCCTGGCCGATTTAATAGAACAGATGATAAAACTGTGTTACTGGGGGGGGGGGACTCAGACAAATGAAAAACACTATGTTAGTACTACTAACAATCTACTTCATAAAGGATTTTTGAGTTGCATTTTAATCCTTTGGTAGTACATTGCAGCGATACTTTACTTTACTTTGGTACTTTACTGCTCCCCTTATTCCACTGCCTCCCTGGTGTAAACTCAGTCAATAGGCTTTCTAATGTCTGACCTAGTCACAGGGGGATAGGGAGGACCTACAAGTCTGTACAGGAAACATGAGGAAAGAAAGATAATAGGAAAATTAAATGTCATAATAAGTCAAGTCAAAATTGGCACACTTAAAACCAGCCGATCAATGACTCAAGGACCTCGTCTTCTGGAGTTGGTTTATAAGCAGCTGCATCAGTCCTCTGCTTCTCTTTCACTGTCTAAGCATAGGCTGTGAGGGAGACCGGGCTGTAAAGCCTAAAGTGAATTTAAGCCCTAACAATTATCTTTTATTTTCTCCCTTTTGGTCTGCTAACCCCCTTACCACCCAGCCAATTGTAAAATGATGGCTAGGTGGGAGCCTGTTTATTCTGGGAGGACCAGGATCGTGCCTTGCGCACGCACCCTGTAAGCCCCCATCCAGTGCCATCTGTCACCCGTTGTGTCCACCGGACACAGCCTATGACAGATCAGTGTACCAGTCCGCTGCCGGTACTATGTGATTGCTGTGACCAATCACAGCAGATCACATGACAATTGTACACAATGAATGGATTTGATTCATGCCAATAATTGTGTTGATCACTGTGATTGATCACATCACAGCAAATGTATTTCATTCACTAGAAATGGTTGCTTTATACCAGTGATATTCACTGTTATAAACCATCATAGTGTGTAAAAAAAAAAAAAATCCCGATCACCTCCCTAGAGTAGTACAGTGTTAGTATGGTATTGCTCTGGTTACAGTATGTAAAAAAATATATATACCGTATTTATCAGCGTATAACACGCACTTTTTTCCCCTTAAAATCACGGGAAAGTCGCAGGTGCGTGTTATACGCCAATCCCCTGCGATCCCGAGCTGTCACAACTTCAAAATCGCCGACCGCGATTTGAAAATGGCGCCGCCGGCGCCGAAATACACAGAGCCGGTCCTCGGCTCTTTCCGGCGGCTCTCGTTCACTTTCGGCTCCACTCGTAGTCCCGAGCGGAACTATCCGAACCTAGCCGAGTAGGTTCGGATAGCTCCGCTCGGGACTACGAGTGGAGCCGAAAGTGAACGAGAGCCGCCGGAAAGAGCCGAGGACCGGCTCTGTGTATTTCGGCGCCGGCGGCGCCATTTTCAAATCGCGGTCGGCGATTTTGAAGCCCAGGATGGCAGGGACAGGGGATCGAAGGCTGCACTGGGGCAAGGCTGCACTGACATGGCTGCACTGGGGCAAGACTGCACTGAGAAGGCTGCAATGATGGGCATTTAAATGTAAGTTTTTTTCCCTTCAACTTCCCTCCTAAAAGTTTTTTTTCCCTTAAAATTCCCTCCTAAATTGGGGTGCGTGTTATACGCCGATAAATACGGTATTTTTTTTTTTACATACTGTCACCAGTAGACAGTCCCTGATCACCGCCATAGCAGTTCTATGATGATGCTGTACTGCACTGGTGACGGTATTTAAAAAATTGTAAAAAAAAAAATAATAATTTTTTTTTTCTTTTTCCAAAAAATTGTAACAAAAAAAACAACTTAAGAAAACGCCTCTTACTAAATACCTTGGACTGCCTAATTTCCAAAAAGGGGTCATTTGGGGGATATTTGTACTGTCCTGGCATTTTGGGGCCCTTTAAGAAATGAGATGGTACATCAGGATTGATCAATTTTCAGATATACAGTGCATCCGGAATGTATTCACAGCGCTTCACTTTTTCCACATTTTGTTATGTTACAACCTTATTCCCAAATGGATCAAATTCATTATTTTCCTTAAAATTCTACAAACAATACCCCATAATGACAATGTGAAAGAAGTTTGTTTGAAATCTTTGCAAATTTTATTAAAAAATAAAAAAACTAAAAAATCCTATGTACATAAGTATCAGAGCCTTTTGCTCAATACTTTGTTGAAGCACGTTTGACACCAATTACAGCCTCAAGTCTTTTTGAGTATGATGCTACAAGCTTGGCACACCTATTTTTGGGAAGTTTTTCCCATTCTTTGCAGGACCTCTTAAGCTCCATCAGATTGGATGGGGAGCATCGATGCACAGCCATTTTCAGATCTCTCCAGAAATGTCCAAGTCTGGGCTACTCAAGTACGTTCACAGAGTTTCCCCGTAACCACTCCTTTGTTATCTTGGCTGTGTGCTTAGGGTCGTTGTCCTGTTTAAAGATGAACCTTCGCCCCAGTCTGAGGTCTAGAGCACTCTGGAGCAGATTTTCATCAAGGATGTCTCTGTACATTGCTGCATTCACCTTTCCCTCAATCCTAACTAGTCTCCCAGTTCCTGCAGCTGAAAAACATCCCCACAGCATGATGCTGCCACCACCATGCTTCACTGTAGGTATGGTATTGGCCAGGTGATGAGCAGTGCCTGGTTTCCTCCAGTAATGATGCTTGTTATTTAGGCCAAAGAGTTCAATCTTTGTTTCATCAGACCAGAGAATTTTGTTTCTCATGGTCAGAGTCCTTCAGGTGCCTTTTGGCAAACTCCAAGCAGGCTGTCATGTGCCCTATACTGAGGAATGGCTTCTATCTGGTCACTCTACCATACAGGTCTGATTGGTGGAGTGCTGTAGAGATGGTTCTTCTGGAAGGTTCTCCTCTCCACTGAGAAATGCTGGAGCTCTGTCAAAGTGACCATCGGGTTCTTGGTCACCTCCCTGAGTAAGGCCCTTCTCCCCCGATCACTCAGTTTGGCAGGGCATCCCACTCTAGGAAGAGTCCTGGTGGTTCCAAACTTCTTCTGTTTACAGATTATGGAGGCAATTTTTTCTGTATCCTTTTCCAGATCTGTGCCTCCATACAATCCTGCCTTGAAACATCTCAAGGATGATCAGTGGAAACTGGATGCATCTGAGCTCAATTTTGAGTGTCATGGCAAAGGCTGTAAATACTTATGTACATCGGATTTTTTTCAAATTTTATTTTTAATAAATTTGCAAATATTTGAAACAAACTTCTTTCACGTTCTCATTATGTGGTATTGTTTGTCGAATTTTGAGGAAAATAATGAATGTAATCCATTTTGGAGTAGGGCTGTAACATAACAAAATGTGGAAAAAGTGAAGCACTGTGAATACTTTCCGGATGCACTGTATACCATAGTTTGTGGACTGTATAACTTTCCTACAGACTAAATCATATCCACTGATTTGGGTTATTTTCACCAAAGAAATGTAGCGGAATAAATTTTGGCCTAAATTTATGAAGAAAGATTATTTGCAAAATGTTATAACGGAAACGAAGAAAAATGTGTTGTGTTTTTTTCAAAAATGTTCTGTCTTTTTTTGTTTAGCAAAAATAAAAACCCAGTGGTGATTAAATGCCATTGAAAGAAAGCTCTATTTGTGTGAAAAAAATACAAATGTCATATGGGTACAGTGTTGCATGACTGCACAATTGTCATTCAAAGTGTGACTGCGGTGAAAGCTGAAAATTGGCCTGGGCAGGGATGGCATGAAAGTGCCCAACATTGAGGTGGTTAGATATACCATTGAAAGCATTTATTTCTGTTCAATTAATGAAAAAAAAAATAATTTGATCCTGCCAAAAATTCTGAGCTGACCCCTTCTCACTTTCTGTGTTGTCTCAAGGATAGTATGTTGTAAATAGCACTCCCAATCCTTATGATGAGACTACATAATGTTTTAGCATTATGTTGTGGAGATAGTATTGTGAGTAGATCTTTGTAGTTTGGTTAAAAGAAAACCTGGCAGGGCTGACACCACTCAGTCCACAAAAAGGATGCGTATTGTCAGCCCACTATAGGTCTTGGCAGCTGTGTCCTTTTCTGGAAGATCAACAGATATTAGCATGTACTTGCAAGGCCTTTGAAAGGTTAAACACAGGGAATTGTGTACATATTACACAGATGTACTGCAAATGATTTGATTTTTTACAAATATTTTTGCCCTGACATATGCTTTATTTGCATTAGAAAAATGTCAGGTCATCATGCTGGGCAGTTGAGCTGTGTATATACAAGGAACAAAGGAGGACAGAGCACCTTGTCCCTGTTAAGTAAGTAATAGTTTATTATAAAATGTTTATAAAAAGGTACTCACAACAATGAAGCAATCAATCACTTGCAAGATCCACTTTAGTGGAATTTTTGTGGAAGTTTTCTTTGTATAAGGATGCCGACTGTAGCCAGTAGTACAATAGATTTTCTGATCAATACAGGCACAGATGGCTGTAAAACTGACAGTTTGTAATTCCCATTCCTGCTCTATCTAAAAGGAAATTAAAGGAGAAGTACAGCCAAAGCTTGTTTGGCTGTACCCCTCCTATGGATCACAGGAGTGCATTTCGTTCTGCACTCCTGTGACCCATTTGCAGCAGAGAGTGGGCTGAAATCCGCTCTCTGCTGATGTCACAGTTGGTTCAGGCTCCGCATCATCGCGACCACGGAGACGGGATCCGCCAGATCCCTGGATGGACACCCGGCTCAGGCTCTCAGCGAGCCTCTGAGAGCCTGAGCCAGCCGCTCCGCCCCCTCCACAACCCAGCGCTCCAGTGTGTATGCATTTGTGGGGGGGGGGGCAAAGCAGAGAGCTGTGATCGACAGTCTACAGCTCTCTGCTCAGGGAGCTGTGAGAACCAAGCGATCAGCGGTGTCGATCGCTCTGTTCTCAGTGCAGAGGCACTGGGGGGACCAATGCTGCATCCAACTAGGTAAGTATGAATCTGAAACCCGATTCCCATACTTCTCTTTTAAACATTTTGCTTCAGTTTGGCGTTTTAAGTACAGAAATATGTCTTCTCAGGTTAAAAAAAAAAATGTTAATATTTTCTTGCTTGATATATACTTTAGGTGCTCAGTCACATGGCTTTTCTTTGCCATACACTGCCCAGATTAGCCTATTTCGGCTGTGGATTCGGCTAGGTGTTTATGTTCAGCTGCAGCCGCTTGGCCTGTACAAAACCATGAGGCTGAGATGCTCTGCTGCTGTCTACATGCAAGTGATCACCTGCGGTGAGGGAGAGATAAGTGTCCATAGATGCAAACAGTCTGCATACAGAGCCACTCATCTGTTACATGTAATCGGCGCTTGCGTGATTACATGCAAATATTCATGGACATTGTCAGCCTGTCATTGATTTGTACAGGTTTCCTGTCCACAGCTAAACATACATACACAATACACATGCAGAAATACGTTGATCTAGGCAGTGTATGGCTATGTGAATAAGCCCTAAAGTAGAACTCCAGTTTGGATTTCTTTACTTATCTTTGCTGTACAGGGAGTCCTGACTCCATTTCTTTATTTCCTGTGAATTAAGTTCCATGTTTTGCATGCAGGACACCTTTGTGTACTCTCTTCCGACAATAGCTTTGTGGGACTTGCATGACACTGAGCCTCAGCAGCCGCCTTCTGTCGCGGGCAGTCATTTTAATACACCCTTGTAGTTATCAGTAATGCAAGGATGATGTAATGGTGCAGCCGTCACAGCCAATGGTCTTTGCTAAACAAACAGCACTGGCCACACTTAGAGGAGGTCACCCACCCCTGCAAAAATTAAAAGCCAGCAGCTACAAATACTGCAGCTTCTGACTTTTAATAATAGGACACTTGCCTATCCTGGAGTCCAGCGATGTCGGCACCCCAGCTGATGTTGCGGACCATTGCTGGTAAGGGAACCTGGTAGTTAAGCATTATGGCTTCACGCCGGGTCCCTACTGCGCATGTGTGAGGCACCGCTGCGCTCTCCTACTGGCCCGGTGGCAGAGGAGAGGGAGCCGAGCTGCTGACGTAATGCGCCGTGGCCCGGTCTCCTGGAAAAGGGGATAGGGTACCTGTCGAAGACATGTATCCGCTCCCCCTCAAAAGGTTCCAAATGTGGCACCGGAAGGGAGGAGGAGACGACAAATGAGTGGTAGTTCCACTTTAAAGTAATTGTAAATGATCACCTTGTAAAACAACCCATTCAGTTTAAAATAGAAATGAAAGTCACATTTTTTGTGTATAGATATAAAAAAACATTAGAAATACCTTTTTTTTTTTTTTTTTTTTTTTTTTTTTTTTTTTTTTTTTTTTTCCCCCTTTTTTTTTTTGATATAAGTGATCACATCCCCTCTGTTCTTAGCTGCATAAGAGCTGGGCGGAAGGGGAAGCAAAAGTACACTGAGCTTCCCAGTGAATGGCTGTTCAGGGGAAGTGTGTCAGGACAAATCTGATCATTGGAGGAAAGCAATTCTGGATATATACTTTAAACCAGAGCTGTGGCCAGGCTATAAAAATTAAAATAGATACATATTCTGAACAAAAAGTGTTAAACTTTCAAGCTGAACTTCTAATAAACAAACATTGGGGTTGATTTACTAAAGGCAAATCCACTGTGCACTAGGAAGTGCAGGCGCTGTAGATCTGAAATAAGGGGAAGCTCTGCTAATGTCTATCATCCAATCATGTGCAAGCAAAAATGCTGTTTTTTATTTTCCTTGCATGTCCTCAGATCTACAGCAACTGGACTTTCAAGTGCGTTTGTAGTACACAGTGGATTTGCCTTTAGTAAATAAACCCCGTTGTCTACATAAAGGATACATATGTATTATTACTGAAGTCTTGGTGTGCTTTGTGTATTTCTTCCAGATCTGTGCAGGAATCCAGTGTGAAATCTTCTCTCTGTGCAGGAGCTTCCTGTAGATAAAGACCAGTCACTGCTGATCTTACTCTTTGTGCAGAGTGACTGGTCTTGTATCCGCCCCCTCCTGTAGTTTTCTCTAGGTAGCCTGGTGTGGGTGAAGAGGAGGAGCACTTCAGATGGAAGGTCAGCAAGGCAGGGATGCAATCTAACCAGTGGCGGAATTTCCAGGGTCGCAACAGTCGCACTTGCGACTGGGCCATGGAATTCTGCCAGTGTGGGGGGGCCCCAAGACGCCGCACCTCCCCTGGTTGGCATCTAACTATACAGAAGAGGGGGGCGTAAGGGGGCGATCGGCAGCTATGTGATGTCTGCGCTCTGCAGGATGTCCCTCCAGGCAGCACACAGTTCACTTCCCGAATATCAGTGAGTACAATGGAGAGGGGAGGGGCCTCTGACCCGAGCAGACACCAGATTGAGTGCACAAGTTTGTCCCTCTGCTTGTACACTCTGAGTCTTGCTAATACATGTTCGGGTCAGAGGCCCCTCCCCTCTCCATTGGATACAATGATATTCGGGAAGTGAACTGTGCTGCCTGGAGGGACATCCTGCAGACATCACAAGGAAGCATGCTGCTTCTCATGTAAGTAAAGCACAACACTGGGCACCCACCTCTCCCCTCTCACACTGTCCCCTCTCACACTGTCCCCTCTCACACTGTCCCCCCACACACTGTCCCCCCACACACTGTCCCCTCTCACACTGTCCCCCCACACACTGTCCCCCCACACACTGTCCCCCCACACACTGTCCCCCCACACACTGTCCCCTCTCACACTGTCCCCCCACACACTGTCCCCTCTCACACTGTCCCCCCACACACTGTCCCCTCTCACACTGTCCCCTCTCACACTGTCCCCCCACACACTGTCCCCTCTCACACTGTCCCCCCCACACACTGTCCCCTCTCACACTGTCCCCCCACACACTGTCCCCTCTCACACTGTCCCCCCACACACTGTCCCCCCACACACTGTCCCCTCTCACACTGTCCCCTCTCACACTGTCCCCCCACACACTGTCCCCTCTCACACTGTCCCCTCTCACACTGTCCCCCCACACACTGTCCCCTCTCACACTGTCCCCTCTCACACTGTCCCCTCTCACACTGTCCCCCCACACACTGTCCCCCCACACACTGTCCCCCCACACACTGTCCCCCCACACACTGTCCCCCCACACACTGTCCCCCCACACACTGTCCCCCCACACACTGTCCCCTCACACACTGTCCCCTCACACACTGTCCCCTCTCACACTGTCCCCTCTCACACTGTCCCCCCACACACTGTCCCCTCTCACACTGTCCCCTCTCACACTGTCCCCTCTCACACTGTCCCCCCACACACTGTCCCCCCACACACTGTCCCCTCTCACACTGTCCCCTCTCACACTGTCCCCTCTCACACTGTCCCCCCACACACTGTCCCCTCTCACACTGTCCCCCCACACACTGTCCCCTCTCACACTGTCCCCCCACACACTGTCCCCTCTCACACTGCCCCCCCACACACTGTCCCCTCTCACACTGCCCCCCCACACACTGTCCCCTCTCACACTGCCCCCCCACACACTGTCCCCCCACACACTGTCCCCCCACACACTGTCCCCCCACACACTGTCCCCTCTCACCCTGTCCCCCCTCACCCTGTCCCCCCTCACACTGCCCCCCCTCACACTGCCCCCCCTCACACTGTCCCTCCACACACTGTCCCCTCTCACACTGTCCCCCCACACACTGTCCCCTCTCACACTGTCCCCCCCACACACTGTCCCCCCACACACTGTCCCCCCACACACTGTCCCCCCACACACTGTCCCCCCACACACTGTCCCCCCACACACTGTCCCCCCTCACACTGTCCCCCCTCACACTGTCCCCCCACACACTGTCCCCTCTCACACTGCCCCCCACCTGTCCCCTCTCACACTGCCCCCCCCACCTGTCCCCTCTCACACTGCCCCCCCCCCACCTGTCCCCTCTCACACTGCCCCCCCCCCACCTGTCCCCTCTCACACTGCCCCCCCACCTGTCCCCTCTCACACTGCCCCCCCCACCTGTCCCCTCTCACACTGCCCCCCCACCTGTCCCCTCTCACACTGCCCCCCCCCACCTGTCCCCTCTCACACTGCCCCCCCCCCACCTGTCCCCTCTCACACTGCCCCCCCACCTGTCCCCTCTCACACTTGCCCCCCCACCTGTCCCCTCTCACACTTGCCCCCCCCCACCTGTCCCCTCTCACACTGCCCCCCCACCTGTCCCCTCTCACACTTGCCCCCCCCCACCTGTCCCCTCTCACACTTGCCCCCCCACCTGTCCCCTCTCACACTTGCCCCCCCCCCATGGGCAGTTATTA
Organism: Lithobates septentrionalis; assembly: GCA_037952835.1. Classification (NCBI taxonomy): domain Eukaryota; kingdom Metazoa; phylum Chordata; class Amphibia; order Anura; family Ranidae; genus Lithobates; species Lithobates septentrionalis. The sequence continues at coordinate 1,863,429 of JBBDGP010002795.1, read as the reverse complement.
GGTGACCAAGGGAGGAGGTGTAGATAGAGAAGAGAAGGGGTCCAAGAACCGAGCCTTGGGGGACCCCCACAGAAAGGGGCAATGGAGAGGAGGAGACAGAGTTGTAGGTGACACTGAAGGAGCGCTGTGATAAATAGCCAGAGAACCAGGATAGAGCAGAATCTCGGAGGCCAAGGGAATGTAGTTTATTGAGAAGAAGCGGGTGGTCAACAGTATCAAAGGCCGCAGAGAGGTCAAGTAGTAGGAGTATGGAGTACTGGCTGTTGGTAGTCATCCCACCACAGGGGGCACTGTGGCTGAATTTTCATGCTGTAGACTTGCAGAGCTCCTGCTGTAGACTCACCACTACAACTTTGCTCTTGCTAAAGACTTGCCACACAAATTTGCTACAAATTGTAAAAGTGTCAACTAGAACTTATGCTTCAAGTGCTCTGCAAGTGTACAACTTACCAGTGAAAATGTGCAGCAAGTAAATTTGTGGCAAGTTATCCTTGCTATCTGGGCTACAGAGCGCAGATGATGATCTACCGCACCTGATTAGATGCAGCCACTGTATGGCCAACAATTGTAGGGTTCACAGCAAAAAGGAGGAGCTCCATTTTTTTTTTTCAGTTATACCTTCTTGTTCAGAAAAATCTTCTTTTTTGAGTGAACAAAAAGAGGGCAGCTCTGAGCAGTAACCTGGCCATAGATGGAAAGAATTTCGTACAAATTAGGAAAATTCATACGAAATTTCTCAGAACATTTGAACGTTGTTTAAAAGTTTTTGTTTGCTTTTAGCATTTGATTTTGGAATGAATGAAATTTACAGAACAAAAACCACAATCACTGTTAGAAATTTGTTTGAAAAAAGTCTCCGTTCTGCAACTTCGAATTTTCTCATCATCGTCGAAAACGAATGTAAATTTGAACCAATGTAACAAACGTTCTTTTCCTAAAAATTTTTCATTCAAAATTACACCCATCTATGGTTAACTTTTGTTCCCACATTCCTCAACAGATGGATTCTTGACTGCATGTCTAGGATGTTGGACAGAAAAACAAGGCATTTCTGCAAGCAAGTTTTCAAATTCAGGGCTAAAGTCTGCTTTAAAGTGTCAATAAAGGAATTAGAATATCAGTTTTTATTGCTGTCTATATCAACGTTGGGGAGAAAGTAAAAGAAAATCCCAAATTTTGGCTTGATGTCAGAACAAGAATAGAGAAGAACACTAGTTCTGGTGACATGCTGGGATTCCCTTACTTTGAAGGGATTTCTTCTCACTTCATGTAAGGGAAGTGAAGGGAATTCTCCCCCCCCCCCCCCCCCAATGGGACACAGATGGCATAAAAAACAAAAAACTTAGAGGTTATAACCCTCACTTGGGCCCCTTTCACACTTGTGCGACTTGGGACTGCAAAGTTGCATTACAAGTCGTACCCCCATGATTTCTGAGTACCGTTCATATCTGTGCAACTTCAAAGTAGTCTCTGCAACACTTTGTCCAACTTTGATGCAGCTTGAGGTCCATAGGCCTCAAGATTACACAGGCATTGCATCGAGTCGTGGCAAAATCATGTGACTTTCAGGTTGCACAAGTGCGAAAGAGACCTTACTCCAAAATGAAAAAAAAAAAGTTTTGCCTTTATTGACACTTTACATAAAAATAATTAAACAGTTTAACATGCACTTCAGGGTTCCCTAAGGTTTTTTTTAAAGGCAAGATTACTAGTGCAGTGAGGTCCTTTATTACACTAACCATGCAGAACCTTTTGTGACCAGACTGGGAGGGTTTCTGAACTGAAAAACAATAGAAAGAAAGTAAACAGGGCACAATGACCTTCCTGCATTAAACAAACACATATTTGGGCATGGACCAGCCTCAAGCATTCTCCTGGTGGACTGCCCATGGTTTCACGCAAGTTCAGCTCTTCCTGACCTCCTGGTCTTTTCCGACATGTGCGTCTCTCTGAGAGGTGCATGAGGCTCCTCAATCTGAGTTGTTCCATTACCTCCAACACCAACGCTGGATATCATCCCTCCATCGCACCTCTACCTACCCCTTTCGGAAAATGTCCTTTGAACACATATGCCAACACTCCTCGGGTTCACCTGGTCTCAACTCTACCATATATATACATCCCTGAACAGTAGAGCGTCCCCTACTTCTCTCTCATATGTTTCTCAGTGGGAGTGGGACTTGGCATCTGAGATAGACCTAGCAGACTGAAAAAACACCTGGTCCTTTGTAGCAAAATGATCATTTAACACTGCCACCTTAAAGGCGGCATATAAAGTTCTCCTACGTTTGTACTGAGTTCCAGCTCATAATTGCCCGTGTCAACCCTAGCTTTTTTTTTTCTGAAAAGAACATGTTTATTCGTGTTCATGACATACATAGATATCGTATACAACATACAGTTACAGGCGTGAAATGTATTGCACATCAAACAAAGATGTATTCACAATGTATCTCGGGTTTGTTGTTAACATATTGTATTCCATGCAATATCATAGCATAAAAGCATTAGTTACTTTTATTAATCCTGTTTCGTTATCTTAGTGTACAATGGAATATGAAAGTATTACAAACTGTATAGTTTATCATAATTGCATTACACCCTTATACCATGCCCACATCAAGCTATTCCGTACAAGTCTCGCTAGCTTCAAGCCATTTATCCCATACTCTATTGTATTTGTTCGGGCATCCCCTATGTTTGTATAGCGATTTTTCGTTGGGCAGTGATTTATTGGTCTCAGCAATCCAATTTTGGATTGAGGGAGAGTGAGGCCGCATCCAGTATTTGGCGATTACTTTTCTGGCACAGAAAAGAGTTTCCTGCAAGAATGTGGCTTGGTATTTCTCGATTGTGATATCTGGGAGCAGTCCCATAAGGCATAACTTGGGATCCACCTGCACTGGAGAGCCCATTTGGTCATGTAGAAATTTGATGATTTGTGCCCAGTAACTCTGGATATGTGGACAGGACCAGAGCAGGTGGAAAAAAGAGCATGGGCTGTCTGCACACCTTGGGCAGTCAGGGCTCTGGTCGGGGCGAAATTTTGTTAGTCTGGCCGGAGTAAGGTAAGACCTGTGGATAATGTATAGTTGGGTAAGACGGTCAGAAAGTTTAGGTGACGCTTGTTTAACATTTTCCAGTATCTCATCCCAGTCCGAGTCGTCTATTGGGCCAATATCCACCTCCCATCTGAGCTTAGCTGTGTCAACAACCCTCGCTACCGTACGTGTGCGTATAGTGGTGTATAGGGTGGAGATTAATTTCTCAGGGTCCTCTCCCATGATTACATCAACCATAGGGAGCATTTGTATGTTGGGAAATCCTGTCGCAAATTGGGTTTTCAGCGCGTGCCTTAATTGGATATATCTAAATTTCATGTGTAAGGGTAATTCAAACTCATCTTGTAGCAATTGAAAGCTTCTTACACCCAGAGGGGAGATCACCTGAAACAGGTACACTATACCCTTTGTCGCCCATGTAGTCGCTCCCGACAGTTGCTTCGATTCTGGTAGTTGTGGATTGTGCCATAATGGTGTGTGTGCGTGGAAGAAATCCGCCCCGACGAGTTTAAGTGCACTTTCCCAGACGCTCTTGTGTTGGTGCAACATGGGGTTCTGAACAGCCCAGCCCCTACTGCTGCCTCTGCCTCTAAAAATCACCTGGAGAGGGGAGTGGGCAGCTGAGTTTGGTTTCTTACAAGTCAAGGATTGGTATCTAATGGTATCAGTTTTGTGGAGATGGTATAAGTGTGAAAGTTGTGCCGATATATAATATGCATGTAGGTCTGGGAGAGCCGTACCTCCTGAAGAGGTCGGGTTTTTCAAAGTGTGCCACGCCAACTTATGCCGGCTGGTTCCCCATATAAATGAATTAAGAATATGATCTATTGCTTTAAAGGTTTTGAGAGGGATAAGAACTGGCGAGTTCCACATTATATACAAGAATTTGGGGAGAAGTACCATTTTGAATAGATTAATCCTGCCCATAATTCCCAATGGTAGTCTTGCCCATGATTGTGTGCGCAGTTTTAAATATGCAAATAATGGCTCAATATTGTTGGGGAGAAATTCTGAGGGCTCTTTGGTGATCTGTATACCTAGGTATTTAAAAGATGCTACTCTTTGTAGAGGGAGGGATGCGGAGGGGTGTGTGGGTGCCGTTGGGTCCAGTGGCATGAGTTGTGATTTGGTCCAGTTTATACTCAAACCTGAATGTCTACCAAAGTCCTCGATAGTCTGTAGGGCAGCCTGGAGGGACGGACCGGTATCCTGCAGGTATAGCAGCATATCGTCTGCATATAAGCTCACCGTCTCCACCAGGTTCCCCAGCCTAAGACCCTGAATGTCTGGGTGCATCCTGAGGGATATAGCCAGAGGCTCAGCTGCCAGGGCGTAAAGGAGTGGGGAGAGTGGACATCCCTGTCTGGTTCCCCGTTGCATGGAAAAGGTGTCGAGGTCCTCCCATTCACAAGTACACTGGACTCCGGTGAGAAGTATAATAGTTGTACCCACTTGACAAAGTTAGGACCGAAACCAAACCCCCTAAGGCACTCCCACAGGTACTCCCACTCCACGGAGTCGAAAGCCTTGGCGGCATCTAGCGCCACCACTGCTCTGTCCCTGACGGTGTCATGTATTGCTTGTATGTTAATATAGAGCCTACGCAGGTTCATAGCTGTATTTTTCCCAGGCATGAACCCCGTTTGATCGGGATGGATTATGGATAGGATAATACGATTAAGGCGGAGATCTAATATTTTGGCTAGAATCTTGATATCTGCCTGAAGGAGCGAGATTGGGCGGTAGGACTCTGGATAGTGGGGGTCTTTGCCTGGTTTGGGGATCACTACAATTACTGCTTGTCTAAGGGTTTGTGGAAGAGACCCAGTCTCAAAGATATGTTTGTATAGTTTTAACAATTCAGGAACTAAGATTTCGGAATAGGTGGCGTAGAAATCTAGGGGAATACCATCTCGCCCAGGGGCTTTAGCTGGGGCCAACGAAGCTATCGCGGCCGCTATCTCGTCAGTCGAGATTGGGGCCTCCATTTCTTGCATCTGGGACACTGACAATTTAGGAAGGGGTATGTTCTGAAGAAAAGCCTGGGTCTCCTGCGCAGCAGCCCCCACCTTAGAAGAGTATAGATCAGCATAATATCTACGAAAAATGTTTGTTACCGTTTCTGGGTCCGATGTTATTGTGCCCTGAGGGTCCTTCAAAGAGACCACCACCGGGGGGCTCGTGTCTTGTCTTGCTAAATATGCCAGGAGCTTGCCCGCCCGTTCCCCCTGCTCAAATACCCGTTGTTTAGAAAAGAGAAGTTTCCTGTTAGCTTTTTCAAAAAGGAGTTGGTCTAGCACTCTCGTTCGTAGTTTAAGCAGGGATGCTTTGGCAGGTGTTGGGTCTAAGCTAAATTCTCTGGTGTCGGTGTCTAGTTGTTCGGTAGCCAATTTGAGTTTGGATGCGGTTTTCAGTCTATTTATACGATGGGAGATAATGGTACGGACATGTAGTTTAAATGATTCCCATATCATACCCATAGGAGCGGTGTCGCGATTTGTATTGAAATAGAATTGCCATTCCGAGCTAATATCCTCCTGGTCATCAAGTACTGAAAGCCAAAAGGAATGTAAACGCCAGTTGCGGGGCCCCGCGGGGGGAGCAATGCGCAAGGTGGCCCAGCAAGGGGCATGGTCTGAGAGGGATCTAGTGCGGTACCCAGATTCCGTAAGGGATGGTACAAGTGTGTCTGAGATTAATATTAGGTCTATTCGGGACATAGAGGAATGTGTCGCCGAAAAGCATGAGTAGGCTTGAGTATGTGGATGTCTGCAGCGCCACGCATCAGTTAGAGAAAAGTCACGCAGCAGACGCCCAAATCTGGTGGTATCCGGGACTAGGCCGCCTTGTTGCATACGTAGTCTGTCCAAAGAGGGGTTCACTACCTCGTTAAAGTCACCCAACCAAATAGCAGGTGTTGTGGGGTACTGTGCCATGTATGTTAAGCCCTCAGTAATAAGGCTAGAATTATATGGTGGAGGAACATAGAAGGCCATAAGTAGGTATTGCGAGCCACAAATTATACATTGCAGAAAAATGAACCTGCCCTGGGGGTCCGTCCGCACCGACACAAGTCCAAACGAAACTGATTTGGCAAAAAGTATGGATACTCCTCTGGAGTAAGGAGAGTGGGTGGTATGATACGCCCAACCTATCCATGGGCGCTTCATTGCCAACTGGAGTTGGCCTGTGATGTGCGTTTCAACCAGTACTGTTATGTCTGCTCGATACGACTTGAGGCATCCGAAAATTGCGGTGCGCTTAACCTTGTCTCGGATTCCTCTGACGTTCCAAGTCAGAAACTTGATGTCAGTCATCCTCCAACAGACATGCATTTGTGTGGGATCGGCACGAGACCACCTCCCAGGGCAAGTCCATATACATTCAATACAAAAGTTCTTAAGTTATGGCATCGTATCAGTGTTAAGTGCATTCTATGTTCACGCTCCTTATGTTGCATTAAAATAAAATCCATGTTCTTTAAAAATAATAATAACTGAAACATAACCCCTACCCCCCTCCCAGCCCTCAGCCACCCCAACTTAGCTGGGACATCAAACCCATAACTAGTGCCACTAACTTTGAACATAATGCAAACTGTATGAACCAAGGTAGTGCACAACAACCCTAACATCCGCAGTGGAGGCCTATTCGGCTACACTCTTGGTAGAGGGTTAAACCTTTTAGTAAGGGCAAATAAACACTGGGTTAAAACCGGGAATGAGAGACGTTCTCTCTTCCGGTTGTGGCATATAGAAATTGTAATCAACCTGAAATATATCGCATGGGTTAAGAGCTACTTATCCCCTGTATATCATGTTGTAACTTCTGATCTTCTCCTTGCTTCTTTCATGGGTGATGGGTTAGCGTAAGTTCCTATGAAGTGGGAGAGAGGGCCGCATGGTGGTAGTTCATCAGTGTGGGTGCACATCCTCAAGGTGGAAAAGTTCAAGGCCCAGCAGAACTCTAATTTAGGTCCAATGTCCTGTGTGGTGGTTTTGTCTGGCTATGGCTTGTATATAGCTGAAACATGGGTATAGTTCCAGGCGCTGGAGTGTGCAACGGGCAGTTCCCTGAGCGCCAACGTATCTTGGGGCAAAAAGTTATTCCAAGGGTGAGGTTACAGCGTCTGGCATTGCCAAGCCACCACATATTGCAGAGGTTTAGGTGAGGGTAAATTGCATATGAATGCATTAGCTTGGATACTATCACAGAGTCTCATCTTTACATACCGTTGCTTGAAGATCATTCTTGGGCCGGACGGTTCCGCTCAGCATCGCGATGGTCCAACCACTCCGATGCCTGCACTGGGTCCTCAAAGAAATAGGCACGATCGTCTCCAGCCACGCGGAGTCGGGTGGGGAAGAGCATAGCGTACTTCAAATGGTGAGCCCTAAGGCGCCTTTTTACCTCCATGAACCGGGCCCTCTGTTTCTGTACTTCGGCGGAAAAATCCGGGAAGGCCGACACATGTCCCGACTGGAATGGGATGTTACCCTTCAGCCTGGCGAGGCGTAGTACAGCATCACGGTCTTTGAAGTTTAATAGCTTCGCTATAAACGTGCGCGGCGGGGCCCCTTCAGGTGGGCGGCGCGCCGGCATACGGTGAGCCCGCTCAACTACAAAAGTCCCAGAGAAGGCCTCTCTGCCATATGCGGAGATTAGGAGCTTTTCTAGAAAGGTAGCTGGATCCGGTCCCTCTGAGCCCTCCGGGAGACCAATAAAGCGTAGGTTGGATCTGCGGGCGCGATTTTCTAAGTCGTCATGCTTCTGTGCCAGCTGCTGAATTTGGCGCTTTAAATCCTCCTGAGAATGTTGCAGGGGATAGAGTGTGTCTTCCGCCCGGCTGATTCTGGTCTCTGTCTCAGTAACTCTTTCCCTGAGCTTGGTCATGTCCTGCCTAATTAGAGATATGTCCACTTTAACCTCTTCCAACTTCGTTGTGAGGGTGGATTGGCAGAGGGATATCGCCTCGAGCACCTTGGCAGTATCAGCCGTCCCCTGGTCAGCTTGGGGAGCCGCGTGCTCTGGTGAGGAGGCGCCATCTTGCCGCTCATGGTCGCGTTCCGTTCTACGGTACCTGTCCAGAGACGAGGAGGCGGCTGTGTTCCTCTTTGGCGGAGACATGATCTAGACTGTATCCAGCTTCAGACTCGCGGGAGTGCGGAAGAAATGGCTATTTCGGGGTCTCAGGATATCGGGTAAAGGATCTGATACAACCGGAGCTCTGGTCACTCACGTCCTATCTCATTCCCGTCCAGGCCACGCCCTGCCAACCCTAGCTTTAGTGACCACTGTTCCCAGGGCTGTGGCCATCGTGGGGACATCATCCATATATGGTGAACTTGTCCTCGATTGACAGGGTTTTGGTCCCGAGTTTTTTGGCTTGCTACATACACTATTTAAATTTGCCCTGCTGCACTGCCCCATCCCAGGCCTAGCAGAAGTTGGCAACTTACTTATTTTTGTCTGCCAAGAGAACAATTTCCCAGGCCTGGAGGAAGCCTATGGTTCCCTTTCAGGGCGTTAGAGATCGTATAACAGTTCTAATGCTCAATGAACAGATGTCTAGCATTCGCAGGGACTCTCACACCAAATTTTTTAAGATTTGGAAACCTTGGCTCCAATACGTCTTTCCCTCTTCTCCTCCAGCTAGCATCGAATGCATGTGACTGACCCGCCTGACGATCCCAAGTCCATATATTTCCTTTGCCCTTCTACTCCTTTCTGTTGGATTCCTTCTTGTTCCCCCTTCTACTTTCTCTTTCACTTTGTTCTCTTTTTCTTCCTTTTCCTCCTGGGGCTCGCTCCCCTTTCCTTCTCTTTGTGGTTACCTCGCGCTCCCTGAGTGCATAATTACATTGTATTACTCTCAAGGATTTAGCCTGTCCAGGATAGAAATTTACATCCTTGCAGATTTTCCTGGACCATACTTCAACTTTCTAAGTTTTACATATAACCAATGCCACTGTTTTCTTTTTTTTTTGGTCGACAGTATGTGAAGTCTTCCTCTGAGTTATGCTGCCACTCCAAGCCCCTGTGTGGTCAGTTTGGATGCTTCTTTGTTATTCTTTTAAAAATTGAACAAAATATTTGTACTAAAAAACAAACATATATTTAGTAAGAACAATAATGTTGCACTCACAATGAAGAAATGAAGACACATGTAGTGAGCCTGGGAAGAAGATGGAATTTGACAATCCTCCGTGGCCAGCAGTAGGGCTGTGTAATGGGGGAACTCCATACGGGATCTCCACTGATGTCCGGCTACTGTATAATATTTGTGGCTATTGTCTCTCAAACAATACCATCTCATTTCAATTTCAAGATAAAATGTTTCTCATCTCACATTACTGCCTAACCAAACTGCATACTGTCCACAACTACATATATATTTTTATTTTTTTATTCTTTATTCATTATCTTTCAGCTCCCCATGTTCCTTTTTTGACAATAGCATGCCTATTAGCTTTGAGGAGGGCCAGAAATTAGTATCAAGATTCTTACATTTCAAACAGGATTCGACAAACTCCTATAAATAGCAGTTTTGCCCATACGCCCCTTTCTAACCAATGACACAACAAAGCCCTTAATTCACTCCCTGGACTACCGCAACCCCCTTCTCATTGGCTTACGTCCACATAGTCTATCCCCCCCTTCAATCCATCATAAATGCTGCTGCCAGACTCATCCACCTTACCAACCACTCAATATCTGCTCCTCTGTCAATCCCTCCATTGGCTTCTGCTCACCCAATTGCAAATACCAACAACTACTTACAAAGCCATCCACAACTTAGCCCCCCAGCTATATCACTAGCCTAGTCTCAAAATACCAACCTAATTGTTCTCTTTGTTCCTCTCAAGACCTCCTGCTCTCTAGCTCCCTCATCACCTCCTCCCATGCTCGCCTCCAGGACTTTTCCAGAGCCTCTCTAATCCTATGGAATGCCTTACCCCAATCTGTCCAATTATCTCCTGCTCTATTCACTTTTAGAGGATCCCTGAAAACCCTCCTCTTCAAAGAAGCCTATCCTACCCACACCTAACAACTGTATCTTTATTTTCTCCATCAGCTCATCCCCCACAATTATTATTACCTTTTGTTTCACTTGACCCTCCCTTCTTGATTGTAAGCTCTAATGAGCAGGGCCCTCTGATTCCTCCTGTATTGAATTGTAACTGTACTGTCTGTCATGTTGTAAAGTACTGCGCAAACTGTTGGCGCTATATAAATCCTGTATAATAATAATACCCCTACAGTGTAAGAGGCAGTACAAGGAGCATTCTGATAGCAGGATAGAGCACAGTGAAAGAGAGAAGAGCCGATCAGTCTGCTGCTTCTCCATTTACTGTCCAATCACAGGCTGGGGGAGGGACAAAACCTTTAAGTTTTACTTACTTGCAGCACAGAAAAATCAAGTCTCCTGCCCTGTCAGACAGAACAGTTCTGTGGGGCAGAGTTGTGTAAATCTTAGGACTGGGCGCACAGAAATACAACTGCTTTGGCAGGTAAAACAAATTTGATATACAGTTGTGCTCATAAGTTTGCATACCCTGGCAGAATTGATTATTTTTTGGCCATTTTTCAGAGAATATGAATAACACAAAACCTTTTTTGTCACTCATGGTTAGTGTTTGGCTTAAGCCATTTATTATCAATCAACTGTGTTTACTCTTTTTAAATCATAATCACAACAGAAACTACCCAAATGACCCTGATCTAAAGTTTACATACCCCAGTTCTTAATACCGTGTATTGCCCCCTTTAACATCAATGACAGCTTGAAGTCTTTGGTGGTATTTGTGGATGACGCTCTTTATCTTCTCAGATGGTAAAGCTGCCCATTCCTTTTGGCAAAAAGCCTTCAGTTCCTGTAAATTCTTGGGCTGTCTTGCATGAACTGCACGTTTGAGATCTCCCCAGAGTGGCTCAATGATATTGAGGTCAAGAGACTGAGATGGCCACTCCAGAACCTTCACTTTATTCTGCTGTAGTCAATGACAGGTCGACTTGTGTTTTGGATCATTGTCATGATGGAATGTCAAAGTACATCCCATGCGCAGCTTCCTAGTTGATGAATAAAAATGTTCCTCCAGTATTTTTTGATAACATACTGCGTTCTTCTTGCTATCAATTTTGACCAAATTTCCTGTGCCTTTGTAACTCACACATCCCCAAAACATCAGTGATCCACCTCCGTGTTTCACAGTAGGAATGGTGTACTTTTCATCATAGGCCATGTTGACTCCTCTCCAAATGTAGCGTTTATGGTTGTAGCCAAAAAGCTCAATTTTGGTCTCATCACTCCAAATGACTTTGTGCCAGAAGGTTTGAGGTTTGTCTCTGTGCTGTTTGGCGTATTGTAAGCAGGATACTTTGTGGCATTTGCGTAGTAATGGCCTTCTTCTGGTGACTCGACCATGCAGCCCATCTTTCTTCAAGTGCCTCCTTAATGTGCATCTTGATACAGCCACACCACATGTTTTCAGAGAGTCCTGTATTTCACCTGAAGTTATTTGTGGGTTTTTCTTTGCATCTTGAACAATTTCCCTGGCAGTTGTGGCTGAAATTTTAGTTGGTCTATCTGACCGTGGTTTGGTTTCAACAGAACCCCTCATTTTCCACTTCTTGATTAGAGTTTGAACACTACTGATTGGCATTCTCAATTCCTTTGATATCTTTTTATATCCCTTTCCTTTTTTATACAGTTCGACTACCTTTTCCTGCAGATCCTTTGACAATTTGTTTGCTTTCTCCATGACTCAGAATCCAGAAACGTCAGTGCAGCACTGGATGAAAGATGCAAGGGTCTGTCAGGAGTCCAGAAACTCATTGACCTTTTATACATACCCACTAATTACAAGCAAATAGATCACCGGTGAGGATGGTTACCTTTAATAGCCATTCAAATCCCTTTGTGTTAACTTGTGGGCCTGTTATCAGGCCAAAATTATCAGTGTATGTAAACTTTTGATCAGGGTCATTTGGGTAGTTTCTGTTACCATTATGATTTAAAAAGAGTAAACACAGTTGATTCATAATGGCTTCAGCCAAACACTAACCATGAGTGAAAGAAAAGTTTTTGTGTTATCATTCATATTCTCTGAAACATGGCCAAGAAATCATAAATTCTGCCAGGGTATGTAAACTTATGAGCACAACTGTATGTATTTTATCAGTGTATTTAGCTGTTTGCAGGGAGTTTACCTTTAAGCGATTTGTGTGTAGTCATCTTTAAGACAATCAAGTGCTTTCCACTAACCATATGACATTGCCTACAGTGGCAGAGATGGGGAATCATTTGAATACAAAATTGATAACCAAATCCAGATGACAGAGCAAGGGTGAAGAAAGTGTGTGAAGAACATAGTGAATGCTAAATGCTTCTTACTGTGCTCTTCTTATTATAACAGTCGTACCAGTCTCTCCCTGATTCCTCAGTGTTCTCTCTGACCGATAGATTTGTTCAAGCATCAGGGGACTGAGCTGAATATTCTAAAGAACTACTGGGTGCAGATTTATAGATTGTCCCAGCTATAATGCTACATGAAGAAAGCATGTCTCTACTAACTAAATATAAAGTCCAACTCCAGATTTACTGCAGCCCCTTCTGCATCTTAGTTTTCACGCTCTGATGTGTATTTTATATATTTTCAGAGGTGTAGAAATCAGTGTTCAAGTATATGCCGTTGTCCTTTGATGGATAACAAATATGGGTTTTTGTAGGGTAAGCTTTGCCCAATTATACCATGGCAACTCAGGACACCTAGAAATAAAAACTTATAGAAAGCCCCATTATTTCTTTGTCTTTTTCTTTTCTTTTATTTGGCCATTTATTAAAGTGATACTAAAGTCTCGTTTTTTTGGGTTAATAGGTGGATATCATCAGAGGCGATGAGGAATGAACGTACCTTTTGTATTAAGATGATTCTACTGTGATTCCTCTTGGTTAACTTAAAGTGATTGTAAAGTCTTGTTTTTTTTTTCATTAAAAATAACAAGCATGTTAAACTTACCTCCTCTGTGTAGTGGTTTCGCACAGAGCAGCCCTGATCCTCCTCTTCTCGGGTAGCTCGCCAGCGCTCCTGGCCTCTCCCTCCTTTCGAGTGCCCCAACAGCAAGTACTTGTATTAGGGGGATTGATGCACACAGAAAGTATTTTATCTTAAAGCATAGAATACATTCAAATAAAAAAAAAAAAAACTTCTGACTTTAGAACCACTTTAAGTCCAACCAAAACTCTTTATTGTTTTGAATAGAACAGGGTAGAGAAATAACCTCTCTTGAATTTCATTGCTGTGCGAGACCTTCTTAGGGAGATTTCTTATCACTTTCTGTCAAGGTATACACCGATCAGCCATTAACATTATGACTACTGACAGGTAAAGTGAATACCATTGATTTTCTTGTTAAAATGGCATTTAAAAGTGGGAGGGATATATTAGGCAGCAAATAAACATGTTGTTCCTAGTTCATGTGTTAAAAGGAGAAAAAATGGACAAGCATAAGGAATTGAGCAACTTTGGCAAAAGCCAACTAGGACTGGGTTAGAAGAACTCCAGAAGTGCAGCTCTTGTGGGATGTTCCCAGTCTGTATTGGTCAGGAACTACCAAAAGTGGTCCAAAGAGTAATCCACCATGCCTTAAAAATCGGTACTTCCCACATTGCTATCATGCCACTAATGTAGTAGCCAAATCCAAAGGAGTATCCATACTCCTATCGGGAGTGGTACACTGGACATGTAGTGACACTTTGGTGGACACTGAAGGCCGCTATGTATTCATTAAGGGCTGGATAGGGGACAAGAAGGTCACGTTGGCCAATATTTACGCCCCTAACGACCGACAGGATACCTTCCTGCACCGTATACTGACGTTACTGGCAGAATTCAGAGAGGGTCAACTGATCCTGGGGGGTGACCTTAACATACCCCTAGTCCCTACTGTAGACACTTCCTCGGGCACCTCATCCGTACGCATGAGCACACACAAACGCATAATCCGAGATCTTCACGATGCCCAACTATTGGACATTTGGAGACTACACCACTCAGGCGACATAGACTACACTTTTTACTCGTCCCCGCATAAAGTGTATTCGAGAATAGATTATTTCTTTATCCCCCACAGCCAACTAGAAGCTGTCCACAATGTGGAAATAGGCAATATTACATGGTCGGATCACGCGCCTATCACTCTGCGTTATAGCCTGACATCCACTCTGAACATTAGATCCAAATTTTGGAGACTAAATGAAAGCTTACTCCAGACACCAGAGGTAATGACAGACATCACAAATGAGTTGAAATGTTACTTTCAAACTAATGACACTGAAGACTGCGACCCTGGTATTCTATGGGAGGCCCACAAAACTGTGATAAGAGGGGTATTAATCAAACATGGCGCCCGCATTAAACGAGAAAGGGAGCAGCAACTACTTCTACTCCTTCGTAAAATCCATGTAATTGAATCACAACACAAACAAACCCCAGTTTCCTCATTAGAAGCAGAACTACTCTCCCTCAGAAAGCAGGCGGTAGACCTACTACACTATAGAGCCAAAGCGGCACTACAAGTATGTCGAAAATTCTCCTACGAATCAGGAAATAAGTGCGGGAAACTACTCGCCAAAGCAGTTAGAAGTCATAAATTAACCACATACATTCCCCATATCACAGCCTCATCGGGACAGAAAAAGACCACACCAACCCAGATAGCGAAGGAATTCAGGGACTACTACTCATCCCTATACAACCTCCCAGTACGACCCCCGAACAACGCAACGATAGACGATTACATATCGACAGCTCAAATACCCCACATCTCGACGACAGCAAGCACAGATTTGGAGGACCCCATTACCGTGGAGGAATTACAGCGAGTGGTAGGTGGGATGAAACCCGGCAAAGCTCCGGGCCCTGATGGGTTTACCCTACAATATTACCAAACCCTCCTGCCGCTCCTGGCTCCTCATATGGTTCGGATGTTTAACTGCCTGGGAGAGGGAACCCCTTTACCCAGAGACACTCTGAGGGCACACATCTCCATTATACCGAAAGAAGGTAAAGATGCGTCGGCATGTGGAAGCTATAGACCTATATCCCTGTGGAACGTAGATCTCAAGCTCTTTAACGAAGATTCTGGCCAATAGACTAACCCAACACATACCGGAATTAGTACATGCGGATCAAGTGGGGTTTGTCCCTGGCCGAGAGGCGAGGGACAACACTACTAAGGTACTCAATCTCATTCATATAGTCTCGACTACTAAAACCCCATGCGTCTTCCTTAGTACAGACGCGGAGAAGGCGTTTGATCGGGTTAGTTGGACTTTTATGTCTTCAGTTCTCAAAAAGATCGGCCTGGGGCATAAGATGCTACAATGGATCATCAGCTTATATTCCAACCCCACCGCCCAGGTCAAAGCCAACGGAATACTATCAGACCCATTCCCTATATCGAATGGTACCAGACAGGGCTGCCCGCTCTCTCCTCCCCTGTTTGCCCTGGCCTTAGAACCCTTTTTATGCACTATACGATCTAATCCGGATATTTCTGGCGTGACAGTGGGGGACTCCCAATACAAGATCTCAGCCTACGCTGATGATCTGATGTTTTCCCTAACCAACCCGGTAGTGTCCCTGCCAAATCTACTCAGGGAATTTGATAGATATGGAAGTTTATCCAACCTAAAAATCAATTTTGATAAATCGGAGGCAATGGGGATTAATATCACACCGCCTAGATTAGGCTCTCTAAAATCACAGTTTAGATTTAAATGGTCCGATGCTTCCCTCAGATATCTAGGAACCCAGATCCCTAATGACCTAAAACACACCTTCGGACTCAACTTCCCACCATTACTAACTAAGACTCGCGTACTTCTGGAAGAGTGGAACAAGGATCTGCACTCTTGGTTCGGCAGGTGCAATCTGCTAAAAATGTCTATACTACCGAAATTTTTATATTTATTTCAGGCACTGCCGGTCAGGATCCCACCCCAATACTTTAAGCAAATGCAATCCCTTTTTGTTAAATTTGTCTGGGCGAATTCAAAACCTAGGCTGCGCAGGCGCTACCTGACATTACCCAAACAATTTGGTGGACTAGCTCTTCCAGACTTGCGGAACTACTACCGGGCAGTTCACCTAGGTAGAACAATAGGCTGGAACAGACATGGTCGAAATAAGCTCTGGATACAATTGGAACAGGCTCAGTCCGCAGTCCCCTTGAAGGGAGCGGTGTGGTGCTTTGACCAGCTCCCACCAGAATTGATGTCGCACCCGGTAATAGGCACGACCCTTAAAATAGGCACATCTATTCTGTCCACTACCTCCATCTCCTCTAGAGACTCTCCTCTTTACCCGATATTGGGAAACCCTTCTTTCCCCCCTGGTTTAGAACAATCAGAGTACAAGACACTTACAGCGTCCGGCAGGGACCGAGCATCACATTTTTTGGTTGAAAACCAATGGCCCTCCATCTCAAACCTAACTGATGTGGAAGGACAATTCCAACTACCATTCTGGAAAGCAATTAGAATACACCACTTCTTACACTCGATCCCTAACCCAGCACAGTTTAACCGAGACTTGACGACCTTTGAAGACTACTGTGCAGACGAGGGAACATTGCCACGGGTACTATCTAAAACATATGAATTGCTCAATTCCCCTATTGAACAACCTGACCTGACATTTATACAGCAATGGGAAACAGATTTACAATGCAAGTTTACTAACACGCAAATTCAAACGATTATCAGATTCTCCTTAAAAACATCTATCTGTACAAAAATACAAGAACTCAATTATAAGATCCTGACCAGATGGTACTACACGCCTCAAAGGCTACATATGTACTTCCCTAATACCACAGACAGATGTTGGAGATGTCAGACAGACATTGGGACGCTCCTCCACATTTTCTGGTCTTGCCCTCTGCTTCAACATTTCTGGACAACAGTTCGGACGATCGCCCAAAAATTTACAGATCACATGATAAGCGATGACCCAGCTTTCATCCTGCTCCACGTCACCACAATACCCGCACGGAGCTACAAAAAGTCCATAATTAGACACCTACTGAATGCGGCTAAATATTGCATCCCACTTATGTGGAAGAAATGCACACCGCCGACTGTTGGGTTATGGCTACGCAGAGTGGAGGAGATCAGGAGGTTGGAAGACTTAGTCCTGATGGCACATAACAAACAAGAACAACATTCCAAGGCATGGAGGCTCTGGATAATGTTTATATACTCTGATGAAGGGATGGCGCTGCTTGCCACATGAATAACAAAACCCCACAAATCTGAAGATGGCGTGCCCTGTCGTCCGGGCCCAAAACTCCCCCCCCCCTCCCTCCCTCCCTCCCTACCCCTTCCCCTCAATTTTTTATCTGACCCCCTTTTTCCCCCTTTCCTTTTTCTCTCCTACCTCACTGGAATTTCTACGCTCTCTTCATTTTCTTTTTCTTTTCTAATCACCATGCTTTAGCTCGCCTTGCCTCTCCCTCAACATATCTCTCATCTATGGTTGTATGTTCTTTTGTCACTCAGGGAATGGGCAGTAGAAACAGATTTACAACCACAAAGACGTGGTGAGACCTACTGTCCAGTACACCGTTTTATTTTGTAGATGGAAAGTATGGAAGACGTCTATCCCATTGTGATTATAGCTGGTACAGATATTATGGTTACCATTGTCGCATCTCACTAACTGTGAACACCAGTTGTTAAGGCTGGCACTGTACTGCAGTATCTGTCGCTTCCATCCTATTATTTATTTGTGTTTTGCTTTGTTTTCTTGGTTCTTATTCTTTGTCTTTGTATTTTTTTAATCTCCTTTTTTTTTTTCTTTTTTTTTTTTTTGTTTTGTTCTTTGAAAAAACAATAAAAATTTATATATAAAAAAAAAAAAGTGGTCCAAAGAAGGAAAACCGGCGGACCGGCAAAAGGGTCACAGGGAAGCCAAGGCTCATTGATGCACAGGAGAAGTAAAGGCAGGCTTGTGTAGGCTGATTCAATAGAAGGGCTACTGTAGCTGAAATTGCTGCGAAAGTTAATACTGGTTCTGATAGAAAGGTGTCAGAACACAGAGTGTATAACAATTTGTTGCATATGGGGTTGTGTAGCAGCAAATTGGTTATGATGCCCATGCTGACCCGTGTCCACAGCCAAAAGTGCCTACAATGGGCATGTCAGCATCAGAACTGGATCACAGAGCAATGGAAGAAGGTGGCCTAGTCTGATCAATTCAAGAGTGGTTTGAGGAACACGACAAGTTTGTGGAGTTGCCCTGGTCTTCAAATTCTCTAGATTTTAATCCAATCAAGCATCTGTGGAAAAACTCGGATCCATGGAGGCAACACCTCACAATTTACGTCACTTAAAGAATCTGCTACTGGCGGCTTGGTGCCAGATACAACAGCATACCTTCAGACATCTAGTGTGGAGTCCATGTCTCAATGGGTTACAGTGGGAGGTCATAATATTTTGGCTGATCGGTGTATGTTGTGACCTGTTCATGAAGTGAGGACAATTTTTACTTAGTGAAAAATTGGAATTCTAGCCGTCCCCTACTCTGCTAAACAGTGTTTCTTGTGTCTGAATCCATCTTGGAGATTTCTGCCCATTTCCTATCCTGTTGACCAGGAATGAGGTTTACATTCACAGCTACCATTGGTTCAAGGCAAATGTTGCAGGTTCGAGATTTGCAGTCCTAGTCCTAGGGGGGAGTTAAATTAGAGGTAAAACATTTTTTTTTTCATTTTGGATAGAGTAATGCCGCGTACACACGAGCGGACATTACGGCGGACTTTGCCCGGCGGACTTTTCGACGTACTTTCCGACGGACTTTGTGAATGAACGGACTTGCCTACACACAATCCACCAAAGTCCGTCGAATTCGTACGTGATGACGTACGACCGGACTAAAACAAGGAAGTTCATAGCCAGTAGCCAATAGCTGCCCTAGCGTGGCTTTTTGTCCGTCGAACTAGCATACAGACGGCGGACTTTTCGACCGGACTCGATTTAAACGGATAAATTTAAAACAAGTTTCAAATCTAATTCCGTCGAACTTTTGAGAAAACAAAGTCCGCTGGAGCCCACACACATCGAATTGTCCGACGAAATCCAGTCCGCCGGGCAAAGTCCGCCGTAATGTCCGCTCGTGTGTACGCGGCATAAGGGAGGATTTTCCTTCACTTTCTGTCCCATAGCTACAGCATGAAGTTAGAGGAAATCCCTCCAAAGTGATGAATTGTCACAGGAGTCACCAGAATTCGTGTCTCCATTGGGAGATTCCCCATCTGTTGTTCTGGGGGCAATCCAAAATTTTACAATATTCCTTCGCTCTCAGTAAACTGGACAAATAGAGAAGGTGAATCTCCTTAATGGGGACATAGAGCAATAACACCTAATGCCGCGTACACACGATCGGAAATGCCGCCAGCAAAACTCTGATGAGAGCTTTTTGTCGGAAAATGGGACCGTGTGTATAGTTCCATTGGTCTTTTGCTGGCCGAATTCCAGCCAGCAAAAGATTGAGAGCATGTTCTCTATTTTTCGGTCCGGAAAAGTTCCTATACGAAAATGTGTTAGTCTGTATGCAATTCGGACGCGCAAAAAATCACGCATGCTCGGAAACAATTCGATGCATGCTCGGAAGCATTGAACTTCATTTTCTTGGGTCGTCGTAGTGTTGTACGTCACCGCGTTCTTGACGGTTGAAAGTTCCGAGAACTTTTGTGTAACCGTGTGTATGCAAGGCAAGCTTGAGCGGAATTCTGACGGAAAATACATCCAAGTTTTTTCTGACGGAAATTCCGATCGTGTGTATGCGGCATAATAGTTGTTTGAATCGCTCTCTGCTTTGTCCAAAACTGGAAGAGACTTTTGCCTTGTACTGTACAGACACTTCCTCATGGATGTTTGTACAATCATATTGTATAGTGTATGGCCATGTTTATACACCTAAAATTACTAATTGCGCTTCCAGTGCCATTAATCGTTAGCGGCACACCAAATACCGAAGCAAACACACATTTAGCAATGTGAAAAAAAACAAGGGGCAAATGCTGAAAAAAAACACGCAACCCAAAAATGCCAAAATGTCCCATTAACCACATGTAGTGCAGCCAATTGAAATCAACGGGCTGCCCTATGCGTGTCACAAGAAAAATGAGCCACAAAATGTGTGCTCCCACTATGCTAGATGTGAATGGGGCCTGAAAGTGAAATTGGTGTGGTAACACAAGGACAATGAGGCTCCATTCACATCTGTGCGTTTTTTTCCTTTTTAGAAATGCGCTGCACCAAAAAAAAATCTCAGTAAAAAATGCACCAAGTGCCGCTCTAAAAAAAAAGTTCTGAAGCTTCTTTGGGGCGATTGCTGTGTGTAGGGAAGCACATTCACGTGGATGGGCTGCTCTATGTGTGATGAGTGAAAATGCTCCAAAAGGCCTCCCCGCCTCACAAAAAAAATATTGTGTATTTAGCGAGAAGGGTGATCACTGATTGATTGCATTTCATTTAAAAAATGTGCACCTGGGAATGGGTGGGTGGATGATGCAGGGTGTGTGCTAATGAGGTCAGCTGGTCAACTCCTTCCTGTGTCATGACCGCTAGTCTGACCAGGAAGTAAGACATTACTAATGGATACGTCTGGAAACATGGATGAGGACATTAAGTGTATGTAGAAATAATGGAAATACAAAGTAAGTGTATGTAGAAATAATGGAAATACAAAGTAAGTGTATGTAGGAATAATGGAAAGCTTTGATATTTTTGCAAAAAAAAGTACATGAATGCTAAATTGGTGCATAGGGGAGCTGGAATTTAGAAAAAAAAGTGTACAAAGGTGAACTTATCCTTTAATTCTGATTTGTCTGATTTTCTGATCATTAGTACGGTGCTTTCGACAGCCGATTCCGAATTTTCGGACGGCAAAAACTGGATGTGCGGGCTCTAAAATTGTTGTTGTACATGAACACAATGTCCGATTTTCGTTCAATTAGTACGGTTTTCCAGAAAAAAAAAAAAGTATGAGCAAGACTATGTATGCTCAGAAACGCAAGAGCACATACAAAACCATTCAACACATTATATCACTTTGGAAGTTGAATTCTGTCATACGAGGATTTTCAAATGTTGAGTAACTTCTTCACTTTGGATATCAGACTAGCAGCATACAAAATCCGATAATCTGATCGTGTGTACCCGGCTTTACATTTGCACAAAGTCAGGGATTTTGTAGGATTAAAGTCAGGTGTATTATTAACCAAGTAGGTTGAAACACAGTCATTACCTGAAACAGACACAGCTGTGTAGGTGGCTTAAGCCCAGGTTCACACTGACAGCGGGAATGAAATGGTGCGAGTTCAGCTTTCACTCCCGCCTGTCAGTCCCGACTTCGGGGGCGATTTCAGAGACATCTTTGCGGGTTTCTGCACAGATGTCTATTAAAATCGCACCCCAAAGTCTCCAAAAGTAGTACAGAAACTACTTTAGGGAATCGGTGCGGCGTCGCAAGGATTTGGACGGTGCCATTGCCAGCAATAGGTGCCAATTTGGAATGCGTTTTGACATGTCAAATTGCATGCCAAATCGCTGTAATGTGAACCAGGGCTCAAACTGAGTGAGGAACAGCCAAACTCAGAGTGAGAAAACATAAGGCCAAGGATCAGAGCACAACCCAAATGGTAATGACTAAGTGTAACAGAGAAACACAACATTAGATGATAAGAGAAACCTTCGTAGCACCACCACTATACCGGTAATTATGGAGAACAAACTTAGCAGGCTTTGCTGCATTTTGAACAAGATTTGTAAAACTCTTGGTAAATCGAACCTGGGCAGATACCTCCATCACTACAGGTGATATAAGGCCACAGAGAGCAGTAAATATGACAGAAGCTCTTAATCTTCTCCACTTTACCGAAACTGAACAAAGAGTTTTGGCCAGAGATGCACTGCTTTCAAAACTGTAGCCCATAAAATTGCAAATACTGTATGTATAAATTTATATTTTTTATTGCTGTGATGTGTGTTTAAAATTACTTACCTGGCGCCTACAAAATCCCACCAAATTTTCTCTCTGTTTGCACCTGATACTAAGTATGTGTACTGGTTGTCTTGATAGGAGATATTCTTGAATACAGAATAATTATAATCACATTTATGGAGTCTGAAGGCATAATATATTATGTCCACAAGGGGGCAGTAAAGCTTTATATAAACTATATGTACAGTGCTGTGCTACAAAAGCCATTCAGACTTTATCATCATTTCAGATGTTGCTCTGCATGTACAATGCATTTTAGGAGTTGTATATAAAGCACAACTGAAGTCTGACAAACTAGATCTTCTGTCAGTCCAACTCAGCTCTCTGTCTGTACAGAGCCTGCAGTCATATCTGTCCACTGCAGTACATTTGCATTAGGATAGAAACACTGGTGCAGCCAAAAGACAAGCAACATGAGCTCTGTTTTTGGCTTTAAAGCGGTAGTAAACTTTTTTTGTTAACTTGTACCTACAGGTAAGGCTATAATAGGGCTTACCTGTAGGTACAGTGACTATCTCCTAAACTTGCACCGTTTTAGAGATATTCACACTGCATGCAGCCAGTGACGTCACCAGCGCATGAACTCTGAAGGGACGGCATACCCGTGCTGTCTCTTCAGAGCTCTGAGCTGCAGCCCGTGACCCCCCGCACACATGTGCGGGAGTGACGTCATCGACCAATCAGGCGGACGGAGCACTCAAACCTGGAAGGAAGCCCTCCAGCGGTGACAGTGTGCCGCTGGAGGGCTTCGTTCTAAGGTAAGTATTTTTTTTTAATGTGCTAGTATGTGTTGCATACTAGCACATTATGCCATTGTCTTGTAGGTTTTAAACAACAACCAAAAAAAAGTGCGGTTTACTAAAGTAGAATTCCAGCCTAAACCTAACTAGTCTTAAAAATGCCCCTCCCTCTCCTAACACCCATGCTGTCTAACTTATGTATAAAAGATGTATATACTTATCTATTTTCAGCCCACTCCGGTCCAAGTCACATGATCCAGCTCCCCTGTGTCAGCCATTGGTGGCTGCAGGGGAGAGGAGTGAGCATTGACAACGGATGGGCCATAGGAATTTATGGGTGATGTCACCACTACCGGCTTTCCCAGCACTCTCTCCAATCCGCCTCTGCTCTTGCTGACACAGGGGATCAAGTATATGGTATACTCCTTTTTCACACAGGTTAGTCAGTATAGGTGTTAGGATTGGGGGGGGGGGGGGGGGCATTTTTAAGAATAGTTAGGTTTGTGCTGGAATTCGACTTCAAGGCCTTTGAGCACAATTCATCTCTCAATTGTGGCCCTTGTGCCCCAACCCACAGCAGTCAGTTGTGGGATTATTGGCTTATAAAGGGCCCTTTAATAGCAGTGATCTTCAGTAGTCTCATGTAACATGCCCCTAGTTTCTAACTCTCTTCTGCATGCATAGGTGTGCGCAGGGTGTGTGCCAGGTGTGCTGGGCACACCCTAATCACTATGTGCAATGCCAATTCCCCCTACTGCCCAGGCCTCCCCCCCTTTGTTGGCGCCCCTTGTTGGCCCCCTCGCCCAGCAGTGCTGCTGGCTTCCCTGCTCTCTTCTCCCCTTGCTGCTGCGGGGGATGTTTCAGGATGGAGATCAGGGAAAGGAGCTAGAAAATATGTAATTTACCAGCCCCTTCCTGTTCTAAATGAACACACTCACTTACAGTGTCCATTCATAACTGAAGCATAACAAACTGTGTTTACTATGCTTCAGTTTGTGAATGAACAGGAAGCCGCTCAACACAGAGCACTTCCCATTCATTCACTGTCCCTTGCAGAGGCAGCAGAGAAAGACATGTGTGTTTGAGCTTTGGGGTGCACACCCTAATGCAATAGGCTGCGCACACCTATGATAGCATGCCTTCTGTCTCAAACCACTCCTGTCTCTGACCGGCTCTTCTAGTAATACAAGCAGAAAATACCCAAGCTCAACCACACAATTGGAAAATACTTGCTGAGATTCGGTTCTCAGATTGGGTGATCCCCACTCCCCTGTTCAAACGTCCAAAGCAGATCTCTTCTAAGTCTTCAGTCTATGATAGTCTTCTGTAGCATATAGTAAATATTATATGTGATCCTCTAGAGATACAGTATAATGGACCACATTTGGGCCCCCTTATATACCGTACGTTGTAAGTTGGAAACCATTGCTTTAAGATGTGCATAGATTAACGCAGGCTCAATGCAAGGGCAAATAGAAAACAATAGTTCTCTATGGGCCCTGTTCACTTCATACATGTGCGGTGGTGTGCACTGTGTAAAAATGTGCCATGTATGCATTTTTGCACAGTGCAACTCACTGCAATGCATTGCAATGTGCTGTTCTACTTAAAGTTGAATAAAGTTTAATTTTGTGACACTTCAATAAAGTTAATAAAATAAAAGGTAAAACAGTGTGATGCAGCATTGTAGCACAACATAGTGCACAGATAGTTCACAGATGGCGATGCCATATAAAATTAATGGGCGGATACGTGTTAAAAAAATATGAATGTGCATATATGTAAATGAGCTTTCTCAGTGTTTGGGCTGCACAGTGACAAAGTGGTTAGCACTTCTGCCTAGTGGCACTAGGGTTCTTGGGTTAAAACCCAACTATGCCACTGCCTGCATGGAGTTTGCATGTTCTCCCTGCAACCATAGGCGTGTGCACAGGGTATGCCGGGTGTGCCTGGGCACACCCTAATCACCCTATGCGTATTAGTGTTATCGCTCTGTGTGCCAGCAGGAAGATAAGAAAGATCTCCCTTTTACCGACTCTGCCATTAGAGAAGTGCTTACGCACTTCTCTTTCACTGTGCCCACAGGGGGATCAATGTGCCAGGGCCATATATATATAGATAGATACGCACACACATGTGTTTTTGAGATTTAGGGCATGCATCCTAATGCAATAGGCTGCACACACCTATGTCTGCACCTGTGTAGGTTTCCTCCCTCACTTCAAGGACATGCTGATAGGTTAATTGGCTCCTATGTAAAGCCGGCCATAGACGGAGCCATTTTCTTTCTGTGGTTGCAGGAAAGAAAATCGCTGGATTTCCCCATCAACACAGTCAGTGTTGATGGCGAAATCCCTGCCGTGGAGCTATTGTGTTCTCCGGGCAGGAGAACACAGTGAATACTGCTTACGGCTATAATAGTCGCTAGCAATAATCGCATGTAAAGATTGACAGGCTGGTCGTACCCAAGTTGATCGCTCAACCAACTTAGGTACATTTAGCCAGCCCATACATGGTTCAAATCTTGACAGGTCCCTTCTTAACCGGCTGAGATTTGAACCATCTATGGCTGACTTAAATTGGCCCTAGTATGTGTATGTATGAATGTGTGAGCTAAGAAACCTAGATTGTAAGCTTCTTGAGGAACAGATGTGAATGCACAATATAAAGTATCTCACAAAAGTGAGTACACCCCTCACATTTTTGTAAATATTTTATTATATCTTTTCATGTGACAACACTGAAGAAATGACATTTTGCTACAATGTAAAGTAGTGAGTGTACAGCTTGTATAACAGTGTAAATTTGCTGTCCCCTCAAAATAACTCAACACACAGCCATTAATGTCTAAACCGCTGACAACAAAAGTGAGTACACCCCTAAGTGAAAATGTCCAAATTGGGCCCAAAGTGTCAATATTTTGTGTGGCCACCATTATTTTCCAGCACTGCCTTAACCCTCTTGGCATGGAGTTCACCAGAGCTTCACAGGTTGCCACAGGAGTCCTCTTCCACTCCTCCATGATGATATCACGGAGCTGGTGGATGTTGGAGACCTTGTGCTCCTCCACCTTCCATTTGAGGATGTCCCACAGATGCTCAATAGGGTTTAGGTCTGGAGACATGCTTGGCCAGTTCATCACCTTTACCATCAGCTTCTTTAGCAAGGCAGTGGTCATCTTGGAGGTGAGTTTGGGGGTCGTTATCATGTTGGAATACTGCCCTGCGGCCCAGTCTCTGAAGGGAGGGGATCATGCTCTGCTTCAGTATGTCACAATACATGTTGGCATTAATGGTTCCCTCAATGAACTGTAGCTCCCCAGTGCTGGCAGCACTCATGCAGCCCCAGACCATGATACTCCCACCACCATGCTTAAATGTAGGCAAGACACACTTGTCTTCATACTCCTCACCTGGTTACCGCCACACACACTTGACACCATCTGAACCAATACGTTCATCTCATCAGACCACAGGACATGGTTCCAGTAATCCATGTCTATAGTCTGCTTGTCTTCAGCAAACTGTTTGCGGGCTTTCTTGTACATCATCTTTAGAAGAGGCTTCCTTCTGGGACGACAGCCATGCAGACCAATTTGATGCAGTGTGCGGCGTATGGTCTAAGCACTGACAGGCTGACCCCCCCACCCCTTCAACCTCTGCGGCAATGCTGGCAGCACTCATACATCTATTTCCCAAAGAAAACCTCTGGATTTGATGCTGAGCACGTGCACTCAACTTCTTTGGTCGACCATGGCGAGGCCTGTTCTGAGTGGAACCTGTCCTTTTAAATCGCTGTATGGTCTTGGCCACCATGCTGCAGCTCAGTTTCAGGATCTTGGCAAACTTCTTATAGCCTAGGCCATCTTTATGTAGAGCAACAATTCTTTTTTTCAAATCCTCAGAGAGTTCTTTGCCATGTGGTGCCATGTTGAACTTCCAGTGACCAGTATGAGAGAGAGAGAGCGATAACACCAAATTTACCACACCTGCTCCCCATTCACACCTGAGACCTTGTAACAATAACGAGTCACATGACATCGGGGAGGGAAAATGGTTAATTGGGCCCAATTTGGACATTTTCACTTAGGGGTGTACTCACTTTTGTTGCCCGCGGTTTAGACATGGCTGTGTGTTGAGTTTTTTTGAGGGGACAGCAAATTCACACTGTTATACAAGATGTACACTCACTACTTTACATTGTAGCAAAGTGTAATTTCTTCAGTGTTGTCACATGAAAAGATATAGTAAAATATTTGGTGATGTGAGGGGTGTACTCACTTTTGTGAGATACTGTATATGTAAAGAGCTGTGTTAATGGTCAGTGCTATATACTGTAGATACCTGTAATAAATGAATAAAGCATACAGAAAGGTGTGAATATCACACAATAGATTGAATGGTCCCTATACCAGAGTTTATGTTTGGCTGGCTGTTTAGTTGTTAAGCTCCAAACGCTTCATAATTTAGGGCACTTTGGACCTGTGCCTGGTGCCAACTCTGCATAATGGAGATTGTGTACTTTGCAGATTTTTAGAGGAAGTTAAACGGTATAAGTCCCGAACAGACAACCTCTCTAATTAGGAGCAATTATCTCTGAGGTCTGTTCACTCTAATTAAAATTAAAATGCCGTAAAAGGAGCAGACTTCAAACCAGCAACAAATGGAGTTATTAGGATCCTGTAAGGGATTGTATGCTAATGAGCTGCCGCCCATCGCAGGTCTTTACCACCATGTGTGGTAGAGAATAGGCTTCTCTGTAAATTATGTTTTTCTTTTAAAGGCTGTTTATATTAATGTCCCATCAAGGAGGTTTTATAGCCTGAATCTGGACAGAGCTAAAAATAAAAATTATAATATGCTCCCCCCTCAAAAAGATGAAGAATATAATTATACAGTATAGTTACATAGTTGGTAAGATTGGATAAAGACACCAGTCCATCCAGTTCAACCCGGAGTGTGTGTTTATGTGACTACCATTTCCCATATCTCTGTAGATTGCATTGGCTTAGATGCCCATCTAAAAGTTTTTTGAGATTTTTGTTACTCCCCACTGACACCACTGATTGTGGAGGGGAGTTCCACATCCTGACCACTCTAATGCCCCGTACACACGGTCGGACATTGATCGGACATTCCGACAACAAAATCCTAGGATTTTTTCCGACGGATGTTGGCTCAAACTTGTCTTGCATACACACGGTCACACAAAGTTGTCGGAAAATCCGATCCTTCTGAACGCGGTGACGTAAAACACGTACGTCGGGACTATAAACGGGGCAGTGGCCAATAGCTTTGATCTCTTTATTTATTCTGAGCATGCGTGGCACTTTGTCCGTCGGATTTGTGTACACACGATCAGAAATTCCGACAACGGATTTTGTTGTCGGAAAATTTTATAGCCTGCTCTCAAACTTTGTGTGTCGGAAAATCCGATGGAAAATGTGTGATGGAGCCTACACACGGTCGGAATTTCCGACAACAAGGTCCTATCACACATTTTCCGCCGGAAAATCCGACCGTGTGTACGGGGCATAACAGTAATGAACCCCCTACGTAGTTAGGGGTTAAACCGAGTGGCCGCGTGTCTTCTTAAAGCAGAGGTCCGGCCATTTTCTTTTTTTTTAAGTCAGCAACTACAAACACTGTAGCTGCTGTCTTTTAATAACGGCACTTACCTGTCCAGCGAGCCCGCAATGTCGGCCCGATCCGTTCATCGGAACGGGTGCCGGCGCCACCATCCTAACTAAGGGAAACAGGCAGTGGAGCCTGGCGGCTTCACTGCCTGTTTCCTACTGTGTATGCGCGAGTCGCGCAGCGCTTTGTGAATGGCCCTGTTGTTTTCTGGGACACACACATGTCCCAGAAGACAACGGGGCAGCTCGCCGAAGAGGAGGAAGTGGAGGGCCAGCGCCGCGGAATAATAAGAGGCAGATTGGGAAGACTGCCTAGCAACAGGCATTTCTGGTCAGTATAAAAAAAAAAAATTTCCAAATGTTTTTTTATATATTTTTCGGAGAATGTTAATGTAATTTTTTATTTTAGGGTGGACCTCCACTTTAAGATACCTAAGATTGAATAGTTTCCCCCTGTACTCACCATTTAGATATTTGTATACAGGGCCGCCATCAGGAGGAACCAACGGTACTCCTGTAGGGGGCCCGGGCACACAGGGGTCCTGGACAGCAGGAGAATTAGTGGGGCGAGGAGGACAATTGCAGAACAATACACTGTGTATCTCTCCCTCCAGCAGCTGAAAGACAGTTTCTCCCCTTCTTCCTCCTGCCAGCTTTTAGCTGCTGGAGGGAGAGACACAGACATGGCTGGATCACCCCGACTTCAGTTCTGCCCCCCACCCCCAGGCCAGCCCTTTCTTGGATGTTGTTCCTTGGTGGCCGCTGAGCTCCTTCTCCCATCCCCCACCTGCACTCAGAGCTGGGACGAAGGGATGACAGTCTGGAGCAGAGAGAGGAGAAGTGGTGGAGAGGAAAGAGCCAGGAGGAGGTTTGCCGTGTGATGCTCTTTGGGCTCTCTCTCCTGTCAGAACAACGCTCGTCCATGCAGCACATGAGACAGAATTGCTCTTAGATCGCAACGGACTACATACACACAGTTTGATTATGGCCCCCTACCCACATTTCCTGCTGCCAGGAGATGAGGTAGGGGGCAGTTACCAAACTATGTGTGTGTGTGTGTGTATAGAGTCCCATGGGATCTAAGAGCGATTCTGCGTCCATATGTTGCATGGACGAGCGTTGTTCTGACAGGAGGGGAGAGGACAACACAGTGCACCTCCTCCTGGCTTTGTAGTGGTTTCCTCCAGTTCCTGCACATCCTTCCTGAGGACTGGTCACCAGAACTGGAGGGCATATTCAAAATATGGCTGAACCAGAGTTTTGTAAAGTGGTAGAATAACAGTCTTAAATGCTCAGTTTATTAAGGAATGATATAAACCAGAGTATTACTTACTTTATTCCATGGTTTCTCGGGCTTCCTTCTTTCTGTAACGGTTCCTCCAAAGCTTCCTTTCTTGCCAGTCTCTGATCTTGACACAACTTGCCAACATCATCACATACAATGTAGGACCGCCGACCTCCCCTGGTACTTTATTGTAAGTAATGACATAGGAGAGCCCGCCCACATTCTGGCGCCAAAGAGAAGAGGATCTGATCTTAGGTTTACTTAAAGTCTTAGTCTACCTTTTGGACCATGTTTAATGTTATTCCCATATTTAGGGTGAAGATTGAAGCATGGTTGAATTCCCTAATCCCTATCCTCACACGGCTCCTCCCCCATTTACCTGAATTGCAAGGTACTTCTCTCTACAAACAACTGTTATTTTATTGAGCTCATTCACAGGGATCTGAGAACATGAATACTACAAGTCCCATCTTCTACTGCGAGGGACTCAGCAGGGCAGCCATCAGGAGGGAGGTGATGTCACAGCTCTTGTAGTTCATTATTATTATATATTATTATATCCAGTATTAGTTATTGTTGTAAGTGCATTTATTACATTTTTCCAAAAGGTGGACTATGCTTTTAGGTTTTACCTCATTCAATAAGCAAATGTGCATTCTATTCCTCATTATCTGGGAAGGGGGGCAAATATAATTTTTTTCAGCAGTTCCACTTTACAGCATTACTTGGACTTGGCTGAGCAGCAACCTGAGTTTAGTACTGTTCCAACCTACCAAGACTTATCAGCACAAGTCTCAGGGTCCTGGTCAGCAAGCCCATGTGATTTGTTCAATACAGGAGATTCACATACAGGGCTGCAATATTTATGGAGTATTTACCCAGAAGCCCTTTCTCCTTCTAGATTTATCTGTCCACTCAGAGTGTTTTGGTGGAGAATGCGGGACCTCTTGCTAGCCCTAGAATGACAGATGGCATGGACAGGATATCAGGAGGTCCTTCTGCTTTCAATACTTGACTCGTATCCAACTCTGCTGAGCTGATTGCTCCAGGCAAATATTAAAGCGGTTGTATTGCCTGCTTTGTGATTTTTACCTACAGGTAAGCCTATATTAAGGCTTACCTGTATGTAAAATAAATATCTCCTAACCCTGTACGGTTTAGGAGATATTCACCCTGCATGCAGATGCTGATGTCAGCGGCGCATGTCCTCTGCAGGTCCAGCGTATCCTACCGGAACTTGCCAGAATGAAGGGCTCCCGTGCGCACGAGCGGCAGTGACATCATCGCGGCTCCGGCCACTCACAGCGCCGGAGCCAGCAATCCCGGAAGAAACGTCAAGGGAACATGTCAGCTCCCTCAGCGGTGACTGGGCGCGCTGCGGGAGCTTCGTTCTAAGGTATTTCATAATATGCTAGTATGCGATGCATACTAGCACATTGTGCTATTGTCTTTCAGGTTTTTTGTGGGTTTTTTTTTCAGCGGTTTACTACCACTTTAAAGCCAGAGGGTCAGAATGACAGCCAGGTTAATGTTTTCATAAGGAAGGCAGCAACCCAGACATGAAAGGTTTATTTTAACCCCCTGTAGATAAATGTTCTCATGCTGTAAGAACATTACTCTATGTTCCAGCTGGGATCTGGTAGCGTGCACCTATGTGAGCTTCTGGTTCTGAGACTGCACAGTCACACTGACAGCTGCTGGCCTTAGACTAATGATTGGGAACCAATCAGTGTGCTTCTATTTGGGTTAATTCTATGAAATCCAAGCATGGTGCTGCTGTGCAGACTCGAGAAATTTGTTTGCATGTGGATGGCACTGTGGCTTTTTTTTTTCTTTTCTTATGCTTGCTGTGCACAATGGCGACCCTAGGGGGGGCCAGAGGGGGCCCTGACCCCCCCCCCCCAACATTATGCTGGGCCCCCCCCCCCCCCCCCCATGTGCCCCCCCCCCAAAAAAATTTTTTTTTTTTTTTTTTTTTTTACAAAAAGGCAATTTCTTTTTGTTTGTATTCATATCAGATGTGCCGCATCTTACTCGGGCCACCGCTGGGGTAACACAGTCTCTATTGAGAGGGAGAACGTCCCCAGTCAGCTCCTGCGGGTGATTCCTCCCCCTCCCACTGCTCGCTGACACTGCATAATGCAAGCGCTCACACAACCACGGCCGCCTGATCTGCTTCTTCCCCTGCATCCTCATTGGCAGGGAGAAGAGTGAGTTGCAGGAAGGACTCCACCAGGACTCTGTTACTGAAAAAACAGACTGATTTCTCCCGTCCTTAGGACAGGAGAATGAGCCTGTAAATTCCAAGAAATGCCAGACCAGCTCTGTCAATAGCAGGGGCAGGACAGCAAGAGGAGGCTGGGGAACCCCACAGTGGCAGAACACCAGGGCCCGGTGGCAAGACAACCTTTGCAACCCTGACAGTTCTCCCACTGCTTTGGACCCTTATATTTTCTTGGTATGCTGGTGACATATATCTCTTGTTCTCTGTCCCCCTGGGGGGGCCCCAATACAGTAGGAAGGGAGCTCACTGCAGAACATGTAAAGGGGCCGTTGTGGGATCGTAGTAATGGGGTAAAGGGCCCCAGGATAGATAAAATATATATAGATAGATAGGTATATCTATCTATATATATATATATCTATAGATATAGATATATATATATATATATATATATAGAGATATATATATATATATATTTGCATTTTATAGTGCCCCCCTATTTTTGTCCCTGTCCCCCCATGTGCCCCCCCTAAATATGAAAGCTGGAGACGCCACTGGCTGTGCACTGAGAAAGAAGTGCAGTGATAGAAATCATTACAGTGTGTAAAAAAATATTAGTTAAAACTTTGCAAAATGGATATTTAGGTTGGAAATTCCTAGCTCCACCCACTAAAGGCTCCTTGCTGAGAAGATAAGGCTGGCCATACACATATAGATTCAGCCTGCAGGCTGAACAAAAAAAATCAAATTCATTTCTCCATGTAGATGAAGGAATATCGTCCCAGCCCGCTTCTTAGCAACTGGCTATACACAGTGAATGTAAAAATAATTCGCAAATCGTGGCAAAAAAACGCAGAAAGCATTGCAAAAAAGCACTGCAAAAACACTCAAAAGCAACACACATAGATGTGAATCAAGCCTGAATGTGCCAAAAGTAGATTGAAAAGTTAACTTTTTGGAGCCAGGTGGTACTATTAAACTGGGTACACACTAATGCCCTGTACACACGACCGGTTTTGCCGTCGGAATAAACTCTGAAGGTTTTTCCGATGGAGTTCCGACGGAATTCCTCTCAAGCTGTCTTGCATACACACGGTCACACCAAATTCCGACCGTCCAGAACGCGGTGACGTACAGCACGTACGACGGGACTAGAAAACGGAAGTTCAATAGCCAGTAGCCAATAGCTTTTGTCTCGTACTTGCTTCAAAGCATGCGTCGTTTTTGGTGCGTCGGAATAGCATACAGACGAGCGTTTTTTCTGATAGTAATTTGTTCTGTTGGAAAAATATAGAACATGTTCTCTATCTAAGTCCGTCTGAATTTTCAACAGAAAAAGTCAGATGGGGTATACACACGGTTGGAATATACGAGAAGTTCCCATCGGACACTTTCTGTCGGAAATTCCGCTCGTGTGTACGCGACATCACGTTTTTTTAAACTGTCAGCTCAAGTCGGAGCGGCTGTACTAATCATGCAAGGTTAGTACAGCGATCTCCCCCCCTGAGCTGTTGTGTTCTGACAGGGGGATGGCACCCCCGCCAGAACACTCCGATCAGCGCTCTCTGCCATTGGCTGAAATCGCTGATTGGGAGCAGGTCGGCTGCTGGTTTTCCAGCATGCACGTCCGACATACACACGATCCGAGTGTCAACCGTTCTCTTTTTAACTGCCCGTTGTTTCCCGACATTCGGCCCGTGTGTACGGGGCTTTAGGGCCACCTACTGCTCAAATTTCAGCTGATCCAGCAGAAATTGGCCCAAATTTGAGCTTTGTATGGCAGGCGCATCATAGCGTGCCTGAAGACTGCATTTCTCCTTAGGCTAGAACCTGTTCCTCAGAACCTGTTCCTTAGGCTAGAACCTGTTCTCCTAAGGTTAGAACCTGTTCCTTAGGCTAGAACCTGTTCTCCTAAGGTTAGAACCTGTTCCTTAGGCTAGAACCTGTTCCTTAAGCTAGAACCTGTTCTCCTAAGGCTAGAACCTGTTCCTTAGGCTAGAACCTGTTCTCCTAAGGCTAGAACCTGTTCTACTAAGGCTAGAACCTGTTCCTTAGGCTAGAACCTGTTCTCCTAAGGCTAGAACCTGTTCCTTAGGCTAGAACCTGTTCCTTAGGCTAGAACCTGTTCTCCTAAGACTAGAACCTGTTCCTTAGGCTAGAACCTGTTCTACTAAGGCTAGAACCTGTTCTCCTAAGGCTAGAACCTGTTCCTTAGGCTAGAACCTGTTCTCCTAAGGTTAGAACCTGTTCCGTAGGCTAGAACCTGTTCTACTAAGGCTAGAACCTGTTCCTTATGCTAGAATCTGTTCCTTAGGCTAGAACCTGTTCTCCTAAGGCTAGAACCTGCTCTCCTAAGGCTAGAACCTGCTCTCCTAAGGCTAGAACCTGTTCCTGAGGCTAGAACCTGTTCTACTAAGGCTAGAACCTGTTCTACTAAGGCTAGAACCTGTTCTACTAAGGCTAGAACCTGTTCCTTAGGCTAGAACCTGTTCTCCTAAGGCTAGAACCTGCTCTCCTAAGGCTAGAACCTGCTCTCCTAAGGCTAGAACCTGCTCTCCTAAGGCTAGAACCTGTTCCTGAGGCTAGAACCTGTTCCTAAGGCTAGAACGCTGTTGAGGATGTGGTACAGCATGTAAATCATGCACATTCCCACACCCAAAATGCGCTGCTGTTTTGCAGGGGTGCCAATCATTCTTAATGGCACCCCTACACATTGGAAAATTCAGTGCACTTTTGGATACATTAAACTGCATGACGCAAAAGCGCCATGCGGTTTCCATGCGGCTGCATTTTAGAAAAGATGCAGAGACCTTTTCACTGCATTTCCTGCAGGTACAGCAGCCTATTCAAATGAATAGGCCACTGTGCCAGTGCAAACATGGCATGCAATAGTATGAACCTAGCCTTAGAGGCACACTGAAAAGCTTATTGAACTAAGACTGCAATGGAGGAGATAAAAACGCAGGTAAGTTCAAGGTCTTACAAACTTTACCACTGCTGCAATGTTTACTGTATGACAATATAAACTGATTTCACTTTCTGAATTTTCATTGTAGGTTTTAGAAATTAAAGAACACCATTAGCAAAAGATACAAATCTTTATTTTTTTTCCTCACGTTAACAATAAAAAATATATATCAATAAAAATGAATTTCTGTTGTTAAAAATGCCTACAACCACAAGATGTTTAGCACACCGCACAGCACAAGACATAAATCAAACAGGAATACACACACAGGGGCTCCTCTATAAAATATACATATAAAATAGTAATAATTCTAAATATAAAAATAAACAGAATCTTTTTCCTAATAACGGAATTGAAATTGAAATGTTTTATGCACTGTGTTGCATTATTATGTGTCTGCTTTGTCTACTCAGAGCATTCAGAAGAAGATATTCTGTACATTTTCTGCCTTCTTCTAGAGCTGCACGATTCTGGCCAAAATGAGAATCACAATTTTTTTGCTTAGAATAAAGATCACGATTCCCACGACGTAACATCATCCTTCATATTATACAAAAAAATTGGGCTAAATTTACTGTTTCGTTTTTTTTCTTAATTCATTAAAGTGTATTTTTTTCCCAAAAAATTGCATTTGAAAGACTGCTGCACAAATACAGTGTGACATAAAATATTGCAACAACCGCCATTTTATTCTCTAGGGTCTCTGCTAAAAAAAAAAAAATATAATGTTTGGGAGTTCTAAGTAATTTTCTAGAAACAAAATATAATTTTAACTTGAAACCAACAAGTGTCAGAAAAAGGTTTAGTCTTTAAGTGGTTAAACTGACCTCATTTACAGACAGAAGTTAATTCCTTTGATCTAGAGAACAAAACGTTACAATGTTTATGGTTAGTTCAGCGGCTGAGAAATGTTGTGAAACTTGGCAGACTGCCTGTTTTTTTTTTGACAGCTGTGGGCTTGAGCATAGAATCTGGAAAATGGTTTGTTAAAGGGGTTGTAAAGGTTTGGGTCTTAATGCCTCATAGGATGCATTAAGGTGAAAAAACACCTGTCGGTGACTGGCCCCCAGCCCCCCCCCCCCTTTTTACTTACCTAAATCCTCGAACTTGTCCCACGGGGACGCGCTTCTTGGATAGATTGATAGCTGCTCAGCCATTGGCTCCCGCTGCTGTCAATCAAATCCAATGACGCGGCCGCCGGGGGGCGGGGCTGAGTCCTGCATTCGGCGTCTATGGACGCCGAATGCTGGACTCGGGAGCGCGCCCGCAAGGTAACCCCCCAAGAGAGTGCTTCTAGGGGGTTATCTGAAGCGGGGAGGAGCCGAGAGAGCCGCCGAGAGATCCCAGAAGACCAGGTTCGGGGCCACTCTGTGCAAAACGAGCGGCACAGTGGAGGAAATTATGACATGTTTGTTATTTTAAAAAAAAAATACCTTTAGTGTCACTTTAAGATCGTGAGGGGGGGGGTTATCGCAATCTTGATTCCTAATGATTAATTGTGCAGCTCTACTTTCTTCTAGCAAATGTCTGTCTCAGACACCATCCTACGTCTTTGGCTCCTGGGCCACACACCCTGCAATAAAGTAGATTCTAACTGTATGACATGTAGTTTGCTAAAGCACTGTGTATTATAAATGACATTAACAAAAAAGAAATCTTGTTTTCACCTTTTATTCATCTTTTGTTGCTGCTGATCCTCTGCGACCCATTTACAGTCACTTCCTGTCTACATGCACTTCAGCAACAGCTGCATGGTATATCTCAAGGTGAGCTTGATCCAGAACAGTGGACCATGCTTAGAAAAATGTGGGTTGCAAAAGCAACTTGTATTTTCCATGGGAAGCCTGCATAACAAGGTGACAATGCAGGATCGCTATTGGGAGACAGGGAGAGAGTGTTGTCACCCTAAAACAAGAAGTGCCTAAATAAGGACCTTCATGGCAGGATCACCAAGGATTATTTTAATGAAAACTAGAGATTTACAAATACTGAAAATGGTCTTGGAAATATAATCCAAACACTGTGTAGATGGTATACAACACTGATCCCTCATTTTTAGATTGTAAGCTCTCATGAGCAGGGAACTCCTAATCCTCCTGAATTGTATGATTTTTGTATTAGAATTGCATTGCCTCCCTACATCTTCTGCTGTCTGTTACAAACAAAATAAATGCGCTGTAAAGCTGTAGGTGAAAAGTAATGCTAACCTCCACCCTAAGCTGATATTTCAGTTTTTCATAGCAGTTGTTGATGTAAATACCCAGCACACATAACAGTTATCTTTATAGAAACTTTCCAGCAGCAAAACAGCTTTTAAAATTTGCAGTTAAAAATAGGCAGTTGAGCCTTGGTTTTACCCCCCCCCCCCCCTCCCCCTTGGCTGCCTTCCTACCGCTCGCCCGAACCCAACACAACAGCCGGTGAGGGTTGTACACACGGCACGGCAAAAAATGTACCACCCGTCTCATTCAACTAGTGAAGGGGGCTGTAGCACAAGTTGTGGCACGGGTGTTCCAGTGTTTAAAAAAAGCCACCTGTCCTCTGAAAAGTGATGGATTGTGGATTGCTTTTCAGAGGAGCCGCAAGGGCTGTGCAAAAGTAGACGTTGGAAAAAGTTTAAGTATAAAAAAACTGATGGAGGAACCATTCACAGTGGAGTATTTGAAAGATGGTAAGGAGGCCTCTTTGCAACCTGTTTTCTCTTGAACCCCACACTAGCGCATTGCAACTGTGTTTGGCAGGCAGTAGCACATGCCGAAAGCGACAGGCGGTATAATTCTTACCGTGGCACGTGTACCCCCCCCCCCCCCAGATGTTGCCCCTGCAGCTAAAGCGGGAGTGGTTGGGGGTGGCACAAACATAGCTCAACCACTGGGTTTTACTGCCCCCCAAATGCTAATGTGAATCATCCTTAAAAGTATGCCACTGCTAACCTTTCCTTCTGAAAATTGTAGTTGCTTGGCAGTCTCTTGGCATTAGGAAAGACCTAGAACTTGTATGTGGCATGTAAAGTCAGAAATTCTGAATGCATTTATTCTGGGTCAGCAAGTCCCGAGGTCATTAGATTACCAAGAGAGACAAAAAAATTGGTATTTTTAGGAGAAAAATCTCAGCATATAAACATTACATTGTATAATCTCTGGAGATGCTTTGTTTTCATGTTGCATTATCAGGTTATAACACTGGCATGACATTTATAGCACAAAACTGCTTCTTGAGTTACAGAAAATACGGCACACAATGCTCTAATACAGCGCATAATAAATACCTGCATGCATGCCATGCACCTGACTTTCATACTCTTAAAAAGAAGAAAGAAATGGCTGCACATCCAGAACTCCCGATCGCCTTTTATTGTTCACAGGGATAACACCAAATACACCAACAAATGGTCACGTAGACGCGTTTCACATATACATCTTGTGCTTAATCATCATTGATAATGATTAAGCACAAGATGTATGTGTGAAACGCGTCTACGTGACCATTTGTTGGTGTATTTGGTGTTATCCCTGTGAACAATAAAAAGCAATTGAGAGTTCTGGTTGTGCAGCCATTACTTTCTTCTTTCCAAGTTTCCCACGGAGGCGGACCGGGGCTGGCACTCTATGAGACTCCCCTAGTCTCTCATCATACACCTTGAGCAGCGATTATTTTCCTTGTTTCATACTCTTAAGCCTAGTACACAAAACCACTACACACTGACAGCTCCGGTCGGATTTTGCTGTACTAACAATCCAATGTTAGTACAGTGATCTCCCCTGCTGTTCTATTGTGTTCTGATGGGGCACGCCCCCCACCCAAACACTCCGGTCATTGCTATTAGTCATTGGCTGAGAACGCTGATCAGGAGTCAGTGAGCTGCTGGTTTTTCAGCATGCTTATCTGACAGAAGCCAGCCTAATGGCTGCCATACACACAGACCGAATGTTGGCCGGTTTCTATTGAACTGGCCGATGTCGCCCA
This sequence comes from Lithobates septentrionalis, assembly GCA_037952835.1. Lineage (NCBI taxonomy): Eukaryota > Metazoa > Chordata > Amphibia > Anura > Ranidae > Lithobates > Lithobates septentrionalis. The sequence goes on along the minus strand of JBBDGP010002795.1, from coordinate 1,824,479 downwards.
ACTTTCAGGCCATGTGTACTAGGCTTTGAAGTCACCAATGTGAAACAAGTATGCAAATTGTTAAAAGTCAGAGAAACCTTGCAAAGTCCTTGTCTGCATTTTTCAGGTCGTTAACTCAAAGAATTGAAGCCCACCTGGCATTTTTGGAAGAAGGGATTCAGCATTCCCAGCTTCCATATTTCTCTATTATAGGTTTGCTTTAAAAACAACACATTGGGTGACTTGTAAACCTCTAAAGCCAAATCTTTTATTGGATAGGGTAGAGGAGACTCAGAGCCTTTGTTGGATCCTTATTACTGCCCGTGTCCCCGCTGGGGAAATTTACCCTCTTTTTGTCCTGGTGACCATGGTTTCTGAGACAGAAACTTATGGGAAATCAAAAGGAAAATAAAATAAAAATTAGAACATGACGTTAAATTGTCCAATGGGGACACTTGTTCTGCTGACAACTGTATAAGAAGGATTTCCTCACTTCCTGTTGTGTCACTAGGACAGGAAGAGAGGAATGCAAAAAGAAAAAAATACTGACTGAGCTTTTAAACCTCTACTCTACCCAAAACTAAACCAAACGTTTTGGCATTGGATATAAAATGTAAACACTCTGGAATAACATGTTTTGTAAACAGACCAGTTGAGGTGAGCTAATTTTATTCCTCAACCCTTAGCCCCGGTTCACACAGGGGCGGCACGACTTGCAGGTCGCCTCACCGAGGCGACCTGCACACGACTCCCACGGCAACTTGCAAAACGACTTCTGTATAGAAGTCTATGCAAGTCGCCACAAGTCGCCCCCAAAGTAGTACAGGAACCTTTTTCTAAGTCAGAGCAACTTGTGTCGCTCCGAATAAGAACGGTTTAATTGTACAGAACGGGAGGCGACTTGTCAGGCGGCTAGGTCGCCTGACAAGTGGCCCCTGTGTGAACCGGCTTTAATGAGGCCCATAGACATTAGATGAGAATTGCTTTGTCCAACCACATCAGATGACAATCTCTAGTTTTTACAAAGCATGACACCTGCAGACTGCTGTTGGCCAAGAAGCAATGGGGGTCATTTACTAAAAGTGGTGCACACAGAATCTGGTGCAGCTGTGCATAGTAACCAATCAGCTTCCAGGTTTTATTGTCAAAGCTTAATGGAACAAGCTGAAGTTAATAGCTGATTGGTTACTTTGCACAGCGGCACCAGATTTTGTGTGCACCGGTTTGAGTAAATCTCCCCCCATTGTGTTCCCACCTCTCTCTGTAGGCCTGCATACGTATATCACCTGATACAACCTAGAGGAAGTGCTGTCCAGGAGAGATGATTGAGGGCAGTCGGATGATGCCTTCACATCCAACTATCCGCTACAGTCTATAGCCAGCTTTAGGGCCTTTTGTTCATGTCACACTGCTTTTCCCCCCTCTATATATTCGAAGGAGAATGTAAAAGAAGCTTGAAACAGCTTAGAAGGAAGACAACTGCAGGTCAGAAGAAGGTCAACTGCTCCGAAATGCACCTGTGAAGATGTATCTCAGACTGATCTCAAACACACGAGACCGATCTCAAAAACAAAGGAAGAAGGTGCACCAGCCTAGTGCATTACTGTATTACTCGTTTAATAAATTTTAATAGTCAAATGTACTCACAAAAGAAGAAAGCACTACCAAATGCCACTCAATGTCAGTCCATCAGGTAGGGCACAGCTAACGTGTATTAAGGGCCATGCTCTCCTCCTCTGAGCTCTGAGGAAGAGGGCACAGTCCTTGAAAAACATGTTAGCTGTGCCCTACTCTGTAGACTGATGTTGGGTGGCATTTGTTTATGGTAAGCTCGTGTCTTTCTTCTTTTGTGAGTACATTTGTCTATTAACATCTATTAAACAAGTTATACAGTAATGCACGAGGCTGGTGAGCTTTCCTCGTTTGTTTGTGTTTTTGTTGTGGTTACCATGAACTGAAGAAGCCAGCAAGGCTATGGCTATGGTGTATAATTTGGTGGTTCCAGTCGGCGAATACCTGTAATGACCCATTTGATGGTTCAAGATGTTGGAAATGTCCATATTGGTTCTATGAGGCTGGGCTACCACCAGGAAAAGCAGCATACCTGTAGTGCGGAGATGGTTTAAAGGTTCTTGATCTCAAACAGGCACACTGCATTTGCTCATTGGCACAAGCACTTAGAGAATCCTTTTCTATTCATGGGATGGTTTTTAAAAGACTGGCATTAAGTGTCGCCTGCAGGGCCATTTGGTCAAAAGTCCTGCTTTTGGTCTGCTCACGGATCTTATCCCGAAAATGGAAAGAAGCTCTGGCGATCCGCCGCCCTTCTTCATTTATAGCTTCTTTTTCCTTCTGGATCCTTTCACTCTTCTGGTCCTTTATTTTGATGCTGTGCACTATTTCCCTGCGCTGGTTCTCCTTTTCTCTGTCAACTTTTTTCTTCAAAGCTTGGTGGGCACTCTCCTTGATGAAGTTGAGTTCTTGTGCCCTCTTGGCCTTGCCCAGCATGCTTCTGTCTAGATTGTCTTTGGCCTGCTGGATCTTGTGGTCAGTCAAGCGAGTCAGCATTTTTTTGTGCTCCATCTGCTCTTTTTCCAGACGCATAGCCCGGAGCTTTGTCATGAGCTTCAGCTCATCCTCCCTGGATGCCTTCTCATACAAGTCCTTGTTCCTTTCCTCCACTAACTTTTCTTTGAGCTCTTGCGATCTTTGCTCTTTCTGTTGGATGGAAACTCTCTTGACATGCTCCTCAGCTTTGACCTGGTTGTCTACTTTTTCTTTCAGTTTGGAATGCCGAAGCTTCTCATACTCATTTTTTATTTGGATGTTCTTCTTCTCCTGTAAATCTTTGACCGTTTTAACTTTGAAGGCCTTAATCATCCTTTCCTCCAGTGGATGACCACTGGTGTTTTCATGGCCGATGTTCTTGCTCCTTAAATCCACCATGGCCTTGGTCAAGCCATATTTAAGGAAAGCCTTTTGCTCCTGCAATTGTGTTCTGTGGGAGGACATATGGACGGGGTCCACCTGCCAGTCAAGTTGGGAGCTCCAGCTTCGCCTCCTATGGTTCTGTAGGTGAATTGGCAAGCTTTGTTTGTCCAGGGCGGCTCGGATATACCTCTCCTCGTTCTTCAGGTTATCCCAGGCCTGCTGGGCTTGTACCCTTCTCTGTTTAAGCATCTCCTCTTCCTGGTGTTTCAACAACATCAAAGCACCGATTTTCTTATCTCGATCGGGTAGCGAGGCCCTAAGCTCTTTCTCCACCATCCTGCCCATGCGGCGCGCCTTCTCCTCCATCTGATTAAGGTTTCCCTGACTCAGACTTTTTTGCAGTGTCCCTAAGCCCCTTCTGTGGCCCCTGGTTGAGGTACCTTGAGGGACCCGGCGATCTGTATAAAGAGGTGGAGGGTTTTGTTGATCAGGGAAAAGGAGTGGAGAATAGTCTCTGTGGCCCCTGGTTGAGGTTCCCTGAGGGACTCGGCGATCTGTATAAAGAGGTGGAGGGTTTTGTTGATCAGGGAAAAGGAGTGGAGAACAGTCTCTGTGGCCCCTGGTTGAGGTTCCCTGAGGGACTCGACGATCTGTACAAAGAGGTGGAGGGTTTTGTTGATCAGGGAAAAGGAGTGGAGAACAGTCTCTGTGGCCCCTGGTTGAGGTTCCCTGAGGGACTCGACGATCTGTATAAAGAGGTGGAGGGTTTTGTTGATCAGGGAAAAGGAGTGGAGAACAGTCTCTGTGGCCCCTGGTTGAGGTTCCTTGAGGGACCCGGCGATCTGTACAAAGAGGTGGAGGGTTTTGTTGATCAGGGAAAAGGAGTGGAGAATAGTCTCTGTGGCCCCTGGTAAAGATATCCAGAGGGTCCTGTTGCTCAGTGCAAAGAGGTGGAGGGTCCCTTTGATCTAGGGAGGTGGGTGGAGGACAGTCTTTGTGCTCTTCAGAGGTGTGGGAAGAGGCTCTGTCTGGTTGGCAGTCCTCTTGTAGCAGCTCCATCCTCAGCTGTCTGCACATATCCAGCTTGTGGCGGCGCTCTATCTCCTGAGCCACGTACAGGTCATTAAGTCGCTGGCTGCTGACCTCTGGGTTCCCCTCTCTCACCTCTTCCAAGGATTTGTACAGCAGCTCAATAGGTTTCACCCCCAGCCGGGCACAGGCCTCCAGAGAACGCGGGCTGGTCAGGACGTAGCGGCTGCTCACCCCATCCTCGAAGTTGCTGAGGTCCAGGTGAAGGCTTGGGGATTGCCTGCCGTCCTCCATGCTGACTCCTGAGCTTGTAGAGACTCTCAAGGAAGCTTCTCTGGTTGCCGGGGAGACCTAGCATTGCATGATTATTCTTTCAATACACTCCCAGCATTCCTGCAGGGGGAGGGTCAGGTGACCAGTATGAGCAACATCTACACACATGATTGGAGCTCTAGGTGGCTTTATCCTCTAGGAGTCCCTCCTGTCACTGCAACTGTTAACTATTTCAATACCTTTGCATTACACTAAACATTCCCTCCTCCTAGCTGCAGCCATTAACCCTTCCTAACCTTAACTGTAGCCATTAATCCTTCCAAGCCCTGGGTGTCGCATTAACCCTCCCTTTCCCTGGCTGAAACCATTAACTCTCTCAAACCCCGGATGTTGCATTAACGTTCCATGAACTCTTGCAAGCCCTGTGCGTCACGTCGTTTGACTTTTGGCCTCTTGCTGCCATTAACCCTTCCAAAGCCTGTGCGCCACTTTGACCCTTTCTCCACCATGTGCAGCCATTAACCCTTCCAAACCCCGTACATTGCATTAATTCTCATTCTGCTGGCTGCCCTCATTAACCCTTCAAAATCCTGTGCATTGCAGTAACCCTGTCTCCTTCTGGCTTCAGCTGTTAACCCTTTCCGTCCAGTGTGCACTGCATTAACGCTCTCTCCCCTTAGGCTCCATTCACGCTTGTGCGACTTCAGAATCGTGCGATTTCCATTGCGACTTTACAGTGCAACTTGATGCGACTTTGATGTGATTTTTATGTAGCTTTGGATGAGTGCGACTTTGGCTTTGACCATGTGACTGTGTGTGTTCTAAGTCGCATGTATATCATTCAGGTGCAACTTTCATGCAGCTTTTGAGGGTTTGCATTGAAGTCTATGGCCCTCACGTAGCATTAAAGACAAACTAAAATAGTGCAGGAACTACTTTAAAGTGGCTGCGACTTTAAGTCGCACAGATATGAACGGCACTGATTGGAAAACATGGGGTGCGACTTTAGGGTCCAGAGTCGCATGAAAAGTCGCACAAGTGTGAATGGTGCCTTAGTGCTTAGAGTAGCTAAACCATACAACCCACCCAGAGACGCTTTTAGCCCCGGTCCACACTTGTGCGCTGCAAATTCGCAGTGAGTTGTGTGCGGGTTCCACACCACACCACATAGAGGGGTACCGAACGTCACAGCAAGATTAAACCATATAAACGTGCCTTCCACCCAGACAAACTATGCGCCACCACCGAGATCTTCCAAAACAGAGCCTGCAAGGGTACATGCACCACTTAGAAGAGCCATGTGCCACAGAGGGTGCCAGTACTAGATAGATCCTGCTATGTAAGACCTTCTTCACATAGACCTCAAGAATACACAAGCATTGCTTCAAGTCGCATCAAAATCGCTGCAAAAAATCATGGCAAAATCTCGCGACTTTCAGGTCGCAATAGTGGAAACCTAGGTTTTATGCTGGCCATACACCATAGGAAAAATCGTTCAAACCCATTTTCGAAAAACGAAAATTCGGCCGTGAGAGCAAACGATATTGCCATCATGTAATGACCGATAAATCATTCAGAGGACATAAATGAATTTGTTTTTTTGTTTGTTTTTTTTTTTTTTACATATACCTAGTGCAAACAGTTTGGATGGGAAACACATTAACCTTTCAATTTATCGTTCGTTTGGCAGAAAATTTCCAAACTTGTCCTTCGTTTTTTCGGCTCAAAAACGCCCAACGATTATCGATTTTGTGCCCATTAACCACCAAAAAAACGAACTGTATAAATGACCGCGTTTCGGCCATTTTTTTGTATAGTGTATGGCCAGCATAAGGCTCGTACACACTATAAGAAAGTCAGGCAAACATTTTCCTCCAAAGAATTGTCGTACGATTTTCGTATAATGTGTACACAACTTTCGACAGCCGAAAGTTCTCGAAGGGACAAACTCCAAAATTTTTCTCGTACGGGAACAGAACGAACGATTTTCGTTTAATGTGTACCGTTTTCGTAAGATTTTCGTACAAGAAAAATCAGAAAAGAAAGATTGCGCGTGATCAGAATTACGGCAATAAACAATAAAAAAAAAGCCTTTGTCGTACGAGAATTTTCATATGAATTTGCGTTCATCAGTTCCGATTTGCTGTGAAACATTGAGAAAATTCAGACGAACGTTCACCCGCATTTCTTATAATATGTACCCCACTTTAGTGTGAACAGGACACCTAAAAACAATTGTTTTTAGGTGTCCTTGCGTTGACCTGCGTCTTTAGTTGCTCTAAAACGCAGATCAACGCAATAGTGCAACTTGAAAGTCACGCAATTTTGCCGCGACTTGAAGCAATGCCTATGTAATCTATGGACCTCAAGTCGCATCAAAGTCGGACCAAAGTAGTGCAGGCACCACTAGTGGCTGCTACTTGAAGACGCGCAGATATGAATGGTACTCATTGGAAATCATGGGGTACAACTTGTCATGCGACTTTGCAGTCCCAAGTCGCAGGACAAGCATACCTCCCAACATTTTGAGATGGGAATGAGGTACACTTACTACCAAACGTATATCTAGACATAGGACACGCCTCCTGCCACACCCCTTTAAAGGAGAATTACCAAAAAAAAAAGATTAATTAAATCCACAAGGGCTTTTTTTTTACCACTATTATTCCTTCATACTGGCTTTTAAAATTTACAAATGCAGCAATTTAGAAATTAGATGAAAGGTTTAGCACTGGGAAACACTTTTTGATAGAAAAAAAGTGCATTTTATATATAACTATATAGATCAGACCAAAATGAGGGACAAAAGGGGCAGAGGGACATTGCTCCAAATCAGGGACAGTCCCTCGAAATCAGGGACAGTTGGGAGCCATGGGACAAGTCGCACAAGTGTGAAAGGGGCCCAAGACAAATTTTCAATGGGGCACCAGTTCTGGTGACAACGGTCCCAGAGGGGATTCTGGTCACTTTGTAGAGATTTTCATTACCTTCCTGTTTCATTTCTGGGATAGGAAGTGAAGGGTAAACTCCCCAGTGGAACAGGAACAGCAAAAAATAAACTGACTGGGGTTTTGATTCCTTCTCTACTTTTTCCGCAACTTAAAAAATACAAGTTTTTCCATTTTTTTCATCCATGGTTGCTTCTCAGTGTTGCTGATCTCCTGTAGCCTCTATGCAACTACTTCCTTTCTCTATGCACTCCAGTGATGGCTGTATGACATTTCTCAAGATGGGTTTGCTGAGGGTGACAACAGTGGACCTTGTCTTTGAAATGTGCGCTGAAACGTCCTCACGTGGTCTCCATCAGTAGCCCATGTGATAGGGTGACAACGCAGGAGCACAACCGGATGACAGTTGTCACCCTGTAACAGGAAGGGCCTGGACAAGGTCTTCATGGCAGGATCGCTAGGTATTAATTAATGAAAGCAGCAGATTAAAGCTGCTTTCATTGAGAGACGGCTAGGCACAGTGTCAGGGATAGAGGGGGAGGTTCAGGCCGGGAGGCGCAGCCCACCCCAGCAACCCCCTAAATCCAGCCATGTGGCATTTACTTGGCTGGCGCCAGCTAGCAGGAGTCCATGCATGTGCCACTGGTGCTACTGCAAACACAGCATCCCTTCAGACATTCCTGGGCCCCGCTTGTCTGTTCCGACCACTGGGCCGTCCACCACCCTACCATGGGTGCTATGCAAAACACGGGATCCCCGGCATCCCTCCAGATGTGAACATTCATAGCTGTTTTTTGTGTTGGGCCGCATGCATAGCCCTCTAGGGCCCATGGGGCCCGCGGGCTGCAAGACCCTTCTTTAAAGCATAAAACGAATAGCCAATCAAATGATTATAAGAAAAACAGCTTTTGCTACAATAATCAGCTTCAGTCCGGAGTTCTCCCCAACTGTACTCTTTTCTTCCAATAGATGTCCTCAATCTGGTTGCCAGAATGTAACCCACTTCTTCCGAGCCCAGGTCATCCTGACCCAGCCCTAGCCTGTGACTGGACAATGAAAGGAGAAGCAGCCCACTGATGAGCTCATCTCTCTGTCACCCTGCTCTCTCCACCAATCAGCATGCCTCTTGTCAGCACATAAACTAATTGGCCACTTGTGCTGCTTCTTCCTCTCACACTCCAGCCCTGCTGTACAAAGAATGCGAGAGGCTGATACCAGTTCAGGTTCTGATACTTACACCGCTTGCATTTAAAAAAATAAAATAACTAAACAGTAACTCCACTTTTGTTGAGAAAAAAACATTCCCCTCTGGCCGATCTATGTACATTGCAAGGATTGTGAAACTTTTTTGCAGATTCCTACCTTTTGTTATTCTGAAGAAATCCCTGTGTGTTTCTCTGTGTCCATGTGGGAAAGTAAATCAAATGGGAGTGGTTTCATAATTATCAACCAGCTGCTGCACCTGCAGGGCTCTGAGGAAAATTGCAGGGTCCGCATCCCTTTAGACACGGTTTCCTACTAGGAGTATCTCACCAAAAATGGGCATACCTGATATCTGACTTGTATCTCAGTGCAGACTTCTGGGAAAATCAATAAGCCAATCACACAAGCAGGCATATCTGGGGGGCGTACAGAACACCTCCAGGTAGCCATATTGCATTGCACTTTACAGAAAATTACAGAGCTGCAGATTGAAAAGGAAAGGTCATATTTAGGGTTGCACCGATACCACTTTTTTAAGTACAAGTACCGATACTTTTTTTATCAAGTACTAGCCGATACCGATTACCGATACTTTTTTTAATGTCATGTAAAAGTTTTTCTTAGTTTCTGTCAGAAAAATTTGTAAATAAGTAATTTTTCTCCTTCACTGATGGGCCAGATAAGGCGGCACTGATGAGGAGGCACTAATATGCAGCACTGATAGGATTAGGTGGTACTGATGAGGCGGCACTGAAAGGCACTGATGAGGAGGCACTAATATGCAGCACTGATAGGATTAGGTGGCACTGATGAGGCGGCACTGATGGGCACCGATGAGGCGGCACTGAAGGGCACTGATGTGGTGGTACTGATGAGGAGGCACTAATATGCAGCACTGATGGGCACTGAACTGATAGGCGGCACTTATGGGCACTGATAGGTAGCACCAGGGGCGTTGATAGGTCTACAAAAGATCTGGGGCTAGAGCCCATAGCAGCGTAGTAAAGAAAGTCATACGCTTGGGTGGGCATACACATGTATATACAGTAATATACGTGTGTGTGTATATGTCCCCAGAGAGCCCCCACTTACATCAAGGTCCCCAGAGAGCCCCCTTACATCAGGGTCCCCAGAGAGCCCCCCCTTACATCAGGGTCCCCAGAGAGCCCCCCTTACATCAGTGTCCCCAGAGAGCCCTCCTTACATCAGGGTCCCCAGAGAGCCCCCCTTACATCAGGGTCCCCAGAGAGCCCCCCTTACATCAGTGTCCCCAGAGAGCCCTCCTTACATCAGTGTCCCCAGAGAGCCCTCCTTACATCAGGGTCCCCAGAGAGCCTCCCCTTGCATCAGGGTCCCCAGAGAGCCCCCCCTTACATTAGGGTCCCGAGAAAGCCTCCCCCTTAAATCAGGGTCCCCAGAGAGCCTCTCCCTTACATCAGGGTCCCCAGAGAGCCTCCCCTCCCCTTGGGGACCCCTGCAGAGACTCGGGGCTATGGGCCCCAGATTTGGGGCTTTAGCCCCAAAAGCCACCCCCTAGCGACGCCACTGGGTAGCACTGATAGGCGGCACTTATGGGCACTGATGGGAACTGATGGACGGCACAGCACCGATGGGCACTGAAAGGCAGCACTGATTGGCAATTGGCTGGCATAATGAGACAACCAATATTTAAAGGATTAAATTCTGCTAGCAAGACAGACAAGTGCCTGTTTCATCAGAATCGGCAACCCGTCATATTTGGTAACAGAAGTGACGTTCCGTCAGAACACAGTGACGCCCATCTTGGTACACCCTGCACTTGGCCGCAGTAAGCCTGCAGTCAGAAGGCGGCAGCGGACATCTTGTTACACCCAGCCCTTATAGCTAGTGAACTACATGGGCTGGGTGTAACAAGGTGCCTCTTCTTTCCCAGGTATCGGATTAAGCATCAGAACATTTGCACGCATACAAGTACACGTGCAAATGCTCGGTTTCGGCTCTAATACTAGTATCAGTATCGGTGCAACCCTAGTAATTTTTAATAACAATTCCAATATGACTTGTGTCGCAATTGTATACGCTATATTACTATTTTTTTCATTTGCAATTTTTTTCCCCCCGAAAGTGGAGTTACTCTTTAATGATGTATTAATGGTTACAGATCTGCATTCATTTGTGTCTTTTATACAGTATCTGCCTGGAAGCAGACACACCCCCTGCCTGTACATTGATTTCCAGCAGTGGGCAGGAAGGTGTGGGGGTCTCATACTTCATAAAACATCAAACACAGAATGTGTTCATTAAGCAGACTGGACGGGCAGTGACAGCTGTCTGATCATCTTTACTGACACACAGATTATTCTATAGGGCCGGCACAGAACAATGTGCAGCAAGGGGCAGTTATGCTTTCAAGATGAATCCTGATTGGTTACTCGGGGGTTTCAGAATTCTGCACATCCTCTCTGAGCTTTCATTGTTATTGAATCATCCCAATGCTGTGCTGCAGCCACTGGAACCTAAACTGTCATTTCTCATTCCAGCACAACAGAGAATACATTTCGTAGATGCACCAGATATCCGGAGCTATTAATTGCTCCTACCTGAGCCTTTTAATGATTAAAGTCTACATAAACTCTAACTCAATGGCATGTTGATTGCTAAAGCTCAGTGTATCATAAATAGTTGACATTTGTAAAGAAAAAATGCTTGTTTTCTCCTTTTTCTTCATCCTATGTTGTATCCCAGTGCTGCGGATCTCCCGCATCCTCTTTGCAGCCATTTTATGTCCACATTGCTGCATGACCATTCCCAGGGTGGGTTTCCTGGTGGCGACAATGGTAGACCATATTTGCACAATGTATGTTGAAATAGTCACTTGCTCGATTTTATTGGGGGGGGGCACAAGAAATGGAGTTTACTGATGGATCTTACATTGCTAAAATTGCATACACTTGATCTCAATGCACAAGTTGCATGCCACAAGTCGGATCAGTATAGATGGTGATTCGCTATGGATGCGACTTCTATTCAAATCTATGGGCTGAAATCGTGCCCAAGTCTGACCAAAGTAGTCCAGGAACCTTTTTCAAAGTTGCACCGACGTAAGACGGATCAGTTAAAGTGGTGTTCCGGCCGAAATTATACTTTTTAAATAAAAATACCCCTATAATACACAAGCTTAATGTATTCTAGTAAAGTTAGTCTGTAAACTAAGGTCTGTTTTGTTAGTTTATGGCAGTAGTTTGTTATTTTATAAACTTACAGCAGGCCGTGGCCATCTTAAGTGTGGGCATCTGAAGCCAGACTATTTCTTCCTGGATCTCATCCTTGCAGATCTCGCACATGCTCAGTGCAGCACAAGCAGTGTAATAGGTTTCAGGTCAGGTTTCCATAGCAACGGCAGTTTCAGAGGAAGTTGCCGCCCCTTCCCAGAAGGCATTGCAAACAGGAAATGATGCGATGGGCCGCGGCCAGGGAGGAGGAAGTGAAAAATGAATACAGCTGATATACAGTAGGTGCTGAGAAAAAAAATGTAAAAATATCCAATTCGTTTGCAGTGCACAGTTTAGTGAGGGATGCTGAAGAGTTGTAAAAGTGGGTGGAGCTCCACTTTAAGACGGCTCTCATAGGATCTCAAAGTCGGATCGCATGTCGGAGCAGTGCGAACCACCGGGCCTAAGCCTTCATTCCCCGTGTACAACCTTCATCTTCACAAACCACTCACCAGATATGAAGACCAACTGCTCTTTAGGGTCCAAACATGCTTAGGATCACGGGAGGGTTCCCCCACTCCTTCACTTTGCTTATTCAACACCTCCTCAATCCTCTTGCTCTTGGGGGTCTGCACCTCTTATCTTTCCTAAGGGGTTCCACCACTATTGTTCTTCTTTACTCATCAGCCAGACCAGTCCGCCAATCACCATAACTCTCCTTCTATTCTCACATGGATCCCGGCATAGGCATAAAATCCAATAAAACTTTTATAGTGTAATAACATGTATTAATGAAAAACATACATAGAAGCAATAAAACTCAATCACTCCACTGCTCAGCTTGCGGGATGACGTCACATACGGCTCTGCTCCAACACACGTTTCAGCTTAATGGCCGGGATTACAGCTGAGAGACAGCACAAGGCATTCTGAGTTTTATTGCTTTTATGTATGTTTTTTTAATTAATAAACAGTATTACACTATGAAAGCTTTATCAGAGGAGTAGGGGAACCCTCCTGTGATCCTAAGCAAGTTTTGACCCTAAACAGCCGTGGGGGTCTATATATCGGGTGAGTGGTTTGGGAAGGTGGAGGTTGCACACAGTGAATGAAGGCTAAAGCCTCGTACACACAATGAGATTATCGAAGTGGAGGAACTTGACTGGCCTGAGTCCTGACCTCAACTCAATAGAACACCTTTGGAATGAATTAGAGTGGAGAGCCAGGCCTTCTCATCCAACATCAGTGCCTGACCTCACAAATGCGGTTCAGGAAGAATGGTCAAACATTCCCATAGACACACTCCTAAGACTTGTGGACGGCCTTCCCGGAAGATTTGAAGCTGTTATAGCTGCAAGCGGTGGGCCAACTCAATATTGAACCCTACGGACTAATGCCCCGTACACACGGTCGGATTTTCCGACGGAAAATGTGTGATAGGACCTTGTTGTCGGAAATTCCGACCGTGTGTAGGCTCCATCACACATTTTCCATCGGATTTTCCGACACACAAAGTTGGAGAGCAGGAGATAAAATTTTCCGACAACAAAATCTGTTGTCGGAAATTCCGATCATGTGTACACAAATCCGACGCACAAAGTGCCACGCATGCTCAGAATAAATAAAGAGATGAAAGCTATTGGCCACTGCCCCGTTTATAGTCCCGACGTACGTGTTTTACGTCACCGCGTTTAGAACAATCGGATTTTCCAACAACTTTGTGTGACCGTGTGTATGCAAGACAAGTTTGAGCCAACATCCATCGGAAAAAATCCTAGGATTTTGTTGTCGGAATGTCCGAACAAAGTCCGACCGTGTGTACAGGGCGTAAGACTGGGATGCCATTAAAGTTCATGTGTGTAAAGGCAGGTGTCCCAATACTTTTGGTAATATAGTGTATGTAGGCTCTACCTTCTGTCTACTAGTATTATTATTATTATACAGGATTTATATAACGCCAACAGTTTGCGCAGCGCTTTACAACAAGACAGTACAGTTACAATACAATTCAATACAGGAGGAATCAGAGGGCTCTACTTGTTAGAGCTTACAATCTAGAACTTCCAGTGCTTCACTACTCCTCTCTCTCCATGGACGTTTATAGGGCAGGAAGGCCTGAGTGACGAACCTACTATAAAACTGGGATGCCATTAAAGTTCATGTGCATGTAAAGCCAGGTGTCCCAATACTTTTGGTAATTTAGTGTATAGTCATGTGGCTTTATGTATTTATATGACTTAAAATCTAATAAGTTGCCTTCCCTGGTTTCTCCTTATCAACATGCTAATAAAACCTTTTATATAAAACCGCTCGGATTTTATTACATACCTATTTTGACACCAAGTGATGCTATTACTGGGCCTCTGTGCTTCTCTCTGCAATGCAGGCAGATCATGGCAAGTGGAAAGGGCTAACATCATACAGTCTTGGGGGGATGTCGGTCTGGAAGAGAGGACCTTACTAGACAGGCTGTATTTGTATGCAGACCATCCTAGGTGTCACCCACATGTGATGCCGAGCCTCCATGATTGAATGAACTGAAATCCAATGGAGGAAAGTAGTGGACCAGGTGATGACGGAGGTCCTTTAGCCAGGAAATGCGGTGGGATCTGATTTGCTGCAGCTTCTAATGTTTGCTGCGAGAAGCTGACACAGTGGTGGTCCTCTTTATCAAAATGACACCCAGAATATATGATTTTGGTGTCATCTTGATAAAGGGGACTACTGTGTCCCCGAAATGTTATGTCTTGCAGAGAACTCCAGTAAAGTTTTAACCACTTCAGTCCCCGAAGGATTTACCCCCTTCCTGACCAGGCCATTTTTTGCGATACGGCACTGCGTTGCTTTAACTGACAATTGCGCGGTTGTGCGACATTGTACCCTTTTTTTCCCCACAAATAGAGCTTTCTTTTGGTGGTATTTGATCGCCTCTGCGGTTTTTATTTTTTGTGCTATAAACAAAAAAAGAGCAACAATTTTTAAAAAAAACGCAATCTTTTTTAATTGTGGGGAGACCAGCTTACAGATCCACTGCATTGCCTGCACCCCTTACACCCTGATTTTGTAGTGAAAAAGCGGAGATGAAGGCATTCTAAAGGGGAAGTACCACCCATTGAAATTAAGAAAAATGAAATAAAAAAAACGCGCTAAATCATGCGAATAAACAATCACATATAAACATATAAATTGTGTAGTAAACCCAAACAAATGATAAAAAGTGATAAAGTGAAAAGCAGCAACTCTAATTATATGACACCCATATATTGGCAAAATGTAGAAGCACAAGAGTCGCGCTAAAAAATTAGATAAATAGATGAAGTGAAATTACTAAATATGTGAACCATATAAAATAAATGAACTAGTTCGCATATGAAAATACTATAAATATAGTCTCTGTGAGTGGTGGCGACTAATGATAACCACCCGTGCTGAAACAAAAACACCAAGTCCACATAAGACAATCTTGATCCACTCTGTGAGGAAATGTGATCCACCACCGAAAAAATAGAAGGGGTAGCTCCTTACCAGAAAGCCATGATCCCCCACCACAGAGGATCATAGCAAGCAAAAACAGCTGTGATTTGAACTTGACATCAATCCTTCCCTGCTAGATCTTCGGATCAACACATGATGGGACCGAATCAGGTGGGAAGTAGACCATATAACAAAGATAAAAGCTCCGATAGTGTAAAACCTTATGAGTTTATTAAATCGTATAAAAAGTCAGACAGACCCGTCCTCTTGGAATATGAGCAGTGACTGGAGGTGACGTCAGTGCGTCGTCCTGCTCCTCCCTACGCGTTTCGTAATAAGATTACGTCATCCAGGGGCACCTTTGAAATTAAGGCTCAGTCCAGTGAATGTCCCTATTGCTCAAGGAACTCGGAAGTCCATTATCTGTCCTATAGAGGACACAAGCTTATTTGACCATACATGTATGCAGGGGCGTCGCTAGGGGGTGGCTTTTGGGGCTATAGCCCTGAACCTGGGGCTCATAGCCCCGAGTCTCTGCAGGGGTCCCCAAAGGGAGGGGAGGCTCTCTGGGGACCCTGATGTAAGTGGGAGGCTCTCTGGGGACCCTGATAAAAGGGGGAGGCTCTCTGGGGACCCTGATTAAGGGGGAGTCTCTCTGGGGACCCTAATGTAAGGGGGGCTCTCTGGGGACCCCAATATAAGGGGGGGCTCTCTGGGGACCCTGATGAAAGGGGAAGGCTCTCTGGGGACCCTGATTTTAAGAGGGGCTCTCTAGGGACCCTGATTTAGGGGGAGTCTCTCTGGGGACCCTAATGTAAGGGGGTCTCTCTGGGGACCCCAATATAAGGGGGGGCTCTCTGGGGACCCTGATGCAAGGGGGAGGCTCTCTGGGGACTCTGATGTAAGGGGGAGGCTCTTTGGGGACCCTGATGTAAGTGGGGGGCTCTCTGGGGATCCTGATGTAAGGGGGGCTCTCTGGGGACTCTGATGTAAGTGGGGGGCTCTCTGGGGACCCTGATGTAAGGGGGGCTCTCTGGGGACTCTGATGTAAGTAGGGGGTTCTCTGGGGACCCTGATGTAAGTAGGGGGTTCTCTGGGGACCCTGATGTAAGGGGGGGGCTCTCTGGGGACCCTGATGTAAGTGGGGGGCTCTCTGGGGACCCTGATGTAAGTGGGGGGCTCTCTGGGGATATACACACACACACACGTATATTACTGTATATACATGTGTATGCCCGCCCAAGCGCACAAATTTCTTTACTACGCTGCTATGAGCTCTAGCCCCAGATCTATGTAGACCTAGCAACGCCCCTGGATGTATGTGTAAGGTTCAATTCTCCAGGCATTTTTTCATTTCATGTTCACATATGGGAATATCCTCCTCTGTTAAGTACTGCGGGAAGCCGAGAAGTGTGATTTACCCTGGTAGGTTTGAAACAGCATTTATGCCGAGCATGAGAGTGCAAGGCAAATCTTTTTGGTGAGTGCGGCTTCAAAGGGAGTGCATCACGATCACAACCGGTGTGGTAGAAGGATTTTTGAAGTGTTTAAGAAGATTATTCACTAATTATATACCACTTTGCATGGACCTTATTTTTGATTTTTATCTATAAGTTTAATTTTTTTACTATCACTCTATATGCCTTTGTTGATAATACACTGGGAGTGAAAATATAATATTAATCTTTTTCGATATTTTGAACCACTCTGATTATACAACAATATGTAGTTTATCATAATGAGTTTTTATTGATTAATTTAGATTTTCTGTCACTGTATTTATGTGTACACAGCGTCACTATTTTTTCATTTAAAATACTGTATCACAATATTTTTTAATTGTTTGCTATAATAAATATCCCCTACTGTTTCCTCAGTTTAGGCCAATATGTATTCTTCTACATATTTTTGGTAAAAAAAAATCGCAATAAGCGTATATTGATTGGTTTGCGCAAAAGTTACAGCGTCTACAAAATAGGGGATAGATTTATGGCATTTTTATTATTATTATTTTACTAGTAATGGCAGTGATCAGTGATTTTTAGCAGGACTGCGACATTGCGTGGACAGATCAGACACGTTTGACACATTTTTGGGACTATTAGCATTAATACAGCGATCAGAAAAAAAATGCACTGATTACTGTGTAAATGTCACTGGCAAGGAAGAGGTTAGCACTACGGGACGCTCAAGGGGTTAAATGTGTTCCCTAGGAAGTGTTTCTAACTGTGGGGAGGGGGGGAGTGACTGGGAGTAGAGAGAGATTGCTGTTCCTGATCACTAGGAACAGCAGATCTCTCTCTACTTCCTTGACACTGTTTATATTGACAGATCCCCATTCTGGCTCTCTGAGGAGCGATCGCAGGTCAGCTCTGGCATCGTGCCGTGGGCACACGCGCCTCCTAGTGCTCTTAGAGCGGCCGACATACACCTACGGCGGTTTGCGCAGCCGTGCCAACCTGCCGCAGTATAATGATGGTGGCTGGTCGGCAAATGGTTAAACTGGATCCCAGCGCTGGCTTTATTCTATATGGACTTGGCACGGTACCACCAAGCACGATATAAGAGATGTTTAACCACTTGCTTACTGGGCACTTAAACCCCCCTCCTGCCCAGACCAATTTTGAGCTTCCAGCGCTGTCGCACTTTGAATGACAATTGCGCGGTCATACAACACTGTACCCAAATGAAATTTTTATCATTTTTTTCCCACAAATAGAGCTTTCTTTTGGTGGTATTTAATCACAGCTGGGGTTTTTATTTTTTGCTAAACAAACAAAAAAAGATGGAAAATTTTGAAAAAAAAAAAAATCATGTTTAATAGTTTGTTATAAAATTTTGCAAACAGGTAATTTTTCTCCTTCATTGATATGCACTGATGAGGCGGCACTGGTGGGCACTGATAGGCTGCACTGATGGGCACGGATAGGCACAGATAAGGCGGCACTGATAGGCACAGTTAAGGCGGCACTGATAGGCACAGTTAAGGCGGCACTGATAGGCACAGTTAAGGCGGCACTGATGGGGACAGTTAAGGCGGTACTGATGGGCACAGATAAGGCGGCACTGATGACCACAGATGGGCGGCACGGATAGGTGGCACAGATAGGTGGCACAGATAGGTGGCACAGATAGGTGGCACTGATGGGGGGGCACTGATGGGGGGCACTGATGGGGGGCACTGATGGGTGGCACTGATGGGCAGTGATGGGTGGCATTGATGGGCACTTATGGGCACTGGTAGGTGACACTGATGGGCACTGATAGGTTGCACTGATGTGGGTGCTGATGGGTGGCACTAATGTGGGTGCTGATGGGTGGCACTGATGTGGGTGCTGATGGGTGGCACTGTGGGCACTGATGGGTGGCACTGTGGGCACTGATGGGTGGCACTGTGGGCACTGATGGGTGGCGCTGATTGATGGCACTGTGGGCACTGATGGGTTAATATGGTGGGCACTGGTAGGCAGCACTGCTGCCTATTGCTTTTTGTTATAAGATCGCCGTGATCGGGACTGATGTCCCGATCACGGCCGCCGGTGATCGGGTTTTTTTTTCCTCCTCACGCTGTCAGCGCGAGGAGGAAAAATAGCCGATTACCGGCTCTGTTTACATCACATGATCAGCTGTCATTGGCTGACAGCTGATCATGTGGTAAGGGGTTGGGACCAACCCCTTACTCTGATCTGTGATCAGGCGAGTCTCATAGACTCGCTGATCACCGAGCGCGCCGCGCGCACCCTGCAGGGGGCGCGCAGGCCGCTCGTGCACAGGACGACGTCAATGGACGTAGTCCCGGCAATTTAGATCCGCGCTGTTGCCGTCATTTGGCAATGGCCCGGATCTGAAGCAGTTAAGGTGTAAATGCTGTACAGTTAGTTAACACTTAATAATAAAATAATATTAGTAATAAGTAGTAGTATAAGTAGTAATAGTAATGATAAAATAATACTAATAAAAATCTTCGGAAGGCTCTTACCATTCCCTGCCTTACTGATAAATAAACTATTTTGTTGTATTCTGTGCATATATACATTTCAATTATAGCAGCAACAGGAACACCACACACCAAAATGCACAATGATATTTTTCCCTTAGAAAAACAGCCATCAGGAACAAGTTTAGGCTGACGCGTTTCACACTAGGCACAGTGCTGTCTCAAAGCAAAAGCACCATCCCTATTGCAAAATGCGTCAGCACTAAACGTGTTCCTGCTGACTACTTTTACAAAGGAAAAATATCATTGTGCATCTTGGCGTGCGATATTCCTGCTGCTGGTATAACTGATTTAGTTAATTCCTTGGTCCATATTTCAGCAAGTCATTTACTTGTCAGGTTATTGTTAGCAACCTCTGCTTAATGTCATAAATAATAAGTGCAGCGATTTTATTACTGTGTGAGTGCTGGGAAAATGTACCGATGTTTGTAGAGGACGGTAAAAGGAAGCAGTAAATGTAGACTTTAAATATCTTGACTTTATGACAGTTTCCATGGTTTAACGCAAGAAGAAATCTATATCTTAAGTACAGTGGGAATAGAAAAAAATCCCCCTCCCCCTTTAAAATAATCACATTTTGTTGCTTTGCAACCTGAAATGAAGACAGACACAATTTTTGTTTTATCCAGCTGTATTTACTGCAATTTATAACATCCAAATGAAAGATATAGCACCAACATGTCAGAAAAAAAAAATCAAAAACAGAATCATTGAGTTGGAAAAAGGAGCATTTCTTTTAATTACAGCCTTTAGTCTGTTGGGATATGTCTCTACTAACTTTGTACCTCTAGACTTTGCAATATTTGTCCACTCTTCTTTGCAGAACTGCTCAAGTTCAGTTAAAGTTGATGGTGAACATTTGTTGACTGCAGTCTTCAAGTCACTCCACAGATTTTCAATGGGGTCTGACTAATGCCCTGTACACACGAGTGGACATTTCGGCCGGACTGGTCCGACGGACCGAATCCGGCAGACAATCCGACCATGTGTGGGCTTCATCGGACCTTCAGCGGACTGTTTCTGTCGAAAATCTGACGGACTTTAGATTTGGAACATGTTTCAAATCTTTACGTCAGAACTCCGCCGGACCCAGCTCCTATCGAAAAATCCGCTCGTCAGTATGCTAATACAAAAACCGACACTAAGGCAACTATTGGCTACTGGCTATGAAGTTCCTTATTTTAGTCCGGTCGTACGCCATCATGTACCAATCCGGCGGACTTTGGTGTGATCGTGTGTAGGCAAGTCCGTTGGAAGTCCGTCAAAAGTCAGTCGAAAGTCCGTTGGAAAGACTATCGGACCTTTGTTGGCGAAAAGTCCGCCCGTGTGTACAGGGCATAACCCATGCAAGGACATTCACCTTTTTTTCCTTCAACCACTGTGTGGTCATTTCTGCTGTGTGCTTTGGGTCAATGTCGTGTTGGAAGGTAAACCTTCTTTCCATTGACAACTTTCTGGCAGAGGGCAGCAGATTTTCCCCAAGAATTTGATGGTATTTTTCCCCATCCATTATCCTTCAAACCTGACAAGTGCTCCAGTCCCTGCTGCAGAGAAGCAACCCCATAACAAGATATTACCACCTCCATGCTTTACTGTAGGAATGGTGTTATTTGGATGGGGAGCTGTATTCAGTGCTGGGACAAGGCCATTTGGTGCCCAGGGCAAAGATGGCAAACTGCGCCCCCCCCCCCCCCCCATTTTTAAGAAAGAATCAATGTAATTTCAAAACAAGGATATACTTAAAACAATACAAATTCAATTAGGTTTAATGTGATAGAAACAGAGTTCACTCACACCTTTTAATTATATGTACAGTCAGGTCCATAAATATTGGGACATTGACACAATTCTAATCTATTTGGCTCTATACACCACCACATTGGATTCCACCACTGGTCCACAGTGGGAGGATTCCTCCTTCCACCTGGAATGTGTAGATGGGGGAATTGGAAAATTCTTTTTTTTTCATTCAACCTAATAGTTGAATGAAAAAAGTGATCAATGTATGGGCAGCCCAAGAGCTAACACTAAGATAGTTTAACCTCTTGACATCCACGCTATAGCTGAATGACGGCCACAGCGCGGACCTGAATTTCCGGGAGTGCACGTGCCCTGTGCGCGCTGTGATCACCGAGTCACTGAGTCCCGATCCCCTTACAATGTGATCAGCTGTCAGCCAATGACAGCTGATCACATGATCAAAACGAAAGCTCTGTGATCGTTTTTTTTTTCTCCTCACGCTGACAGCGCGAGGAGAAAAAAAGCTGATCACCGGCTCATCTGCAAGGGACATCGGTCCCGAAGAGGAGGAGGCAATTATGCCTCATCTGTGCCACCTGCCATTGCCACCTACCTATGCCCATGAGTGCCACCTATCAATGCCCACAAGTGCCACCTATCAATGCCACCTAGCAGTGCTGCCTATCAGTGTAACTGATCAGTGCCCATTATTGCCACCCATCAGTGCCGCCTCATCAGCATACATCAATGAAGGAGAAAAATTACCTGTTTTAAAATTTTATAACAAAATATAACAACATTTTTTTTTTTTTAATTCGGTCTTTTTACATTTTTTTTTAACAATAAATAAAAACCACAGAGGTGATCAAATACCACCAAAAGAAAGCTCTATTTGTGGGGAAAAAAAAGTATAAACATTTCATTTGAGTACAGTGTTGTATGACCGCGCAATTGTCATTCAAAGTGCGCCAGCGCTGAAAGCTGAAAATTGGTCTGGATAGGAGGGGGGTTTAAGTGCCCAGTAAGCAAGTGGTTAAATCTCAGCTGTTTCAGTGAGAACTGGCTGAGATTAGAACCATTAATGAGCAGGCTGAATGTACCAAGTTGATTGATCAAATTGGGTACAACCAGCCTGCCAGATACTCTTATGATTATCACTAGCGGTTGCTATATCTGCTAGTGATAATCACTGTTTGTGGGGACAATACAATTGCTCAGCAGAAGGGATTCCCCTGTCAGCACTGACTGAGCTGACAGGGGAATCGTGTCAATTTCTTTCCTGAAATTTGTGGTTACTGGAAAGAAATTTGTACCATCTAATGTCTAAGTGAAAGTGAAAGTTAGTGAATATCTTGAAAGAACATGAGGGGGGGAGACAGATGGGGGATGGAGATAAGGACAGTTCAGTGATAACTGTGTACTGCAGTGTGCACATGACTCACCCAGGTCCAGGCTGGAAGATCAGGCATCTTTGGCACACAGGATTCTGCAGCTTTTCATATCTCCCGCCCACACATCCCTTCTCTTCAGATACATCTGCACGTCGGGGATAGTGTGGGCGGGGCGGGAAGTCACTGGAGGAGCAGAGGTGGGAGGAGCTGTATTCCTCCCTGATCTCCCGTCAGTGAGGGGGGAGGTGATGGTTCGCTGGGCTGTGTAAGTGTCACAGACACTACAGAGCTGCAGCCACAGTCTCAGTATTTACAGACTGATTCTCCTGTCCTATGGACGGGAGAAATCAGTCTGTTTCTTCACAGTTACCAAGATAATGGGAGGCTTGTCCGCCCCTCCCCCTGCTGGTTCAATCCCTCCTGAAGTCGCTCTCCTCCCTGCCAATGAGGGGGAGGGAGCAGAACGGTCGGAGCGGCTCTCATATTATGCTCAGTCAGCGAGCAGAGGGAGGGGGAGAAATCCGCCCCCTCTCACACTCCGCCCAGGGCACCCGTCCCTCTCGCCCACCCCTTGTACCGGCCCTGGCTGTATTGGACTTCCACCAGACATATCATTTGGTGTTGGGGCCAAATAATTCAATTTTAGTCTCATCTGACCATAACACCTTTTTTCATGTGACCTCAGAAGCTTCAAGGTGCGTTTTGGCAATGCTCATTCATGACCGCATGTGGCAATTCTTGAAGAGTGGATTTTTTTCTTGCAACCCTCCCATACAAGCCATATTTGTGATATTTTTTGTCACATGCACACAATGACCACTCTTTGTCATTAATTCCTGCAACTGCTTCAGAGTTGCTGTAGGCCTCTTGGTAGCCTCTCTGACCAGTTTCCTCCTGGCTCTTGAGCGACATCCTGATCCAGGGAGGGTCTGTGTTGTAACAAATACCTTCCACTTCTTAAGAATAGACTTCACTGTGCTTCTAAACATTGATTAAATTTGTTTGTATCCATCTCCTAACTTGTGCCTGTCCTTAACTTTATCCCAGAGATCTTTTGACAGTACCTTGCCACCCATAGTTGATTGTTTGCTTCAGTTGCACTACCAGGGACTGAAATGCTCCAGGAAAGCTCTTTTCTTGCTTAGCTAATTAAATGCACACAGCTGATCACAGTTGAAAGTTAAATGGTTTTGTATGCCATTGAGAAGGTGATTAACTACACCTGATTGAAATCATTTTTAGGAGGGGGGGGTGATCCTTTTTCCAGCTCAGTGATTCTGTTTTTGAATTTTTTTTTCTGACATGTATCACAGGGCCTTCCTTTTTTTCTCCAGCAATGTTGGTGGATGGTCCTTTCTCCTGGACTGAGTAGCATTTATGTAATGAAATGTAAGCAATGTTTAGATGGACCTGGAAGGAAGGCAGGACCCAAAAATCCTGGAAAACTGGCATCCCAGAACTTAACCCATCCCTTACCTGGGCAGTCTGTCTACTTGCTAATACAAATCATTCTCCTTGTAGGCACCTGCCTACTGATACATGGTATCTTTTCCTCCTCTCTAGAGAACATATCTGTTAATAAAAAGGAGCTGTAGTTGCCAGTATCAGTTTACTGTCAGTGTAAAGCCGGGTACACACTATTAGTACTTTCAACGCAGCTGGTTGCACGAAAAAAAAACCTGACAGCTCCGGTTGGAGACACTGTACTTACCAATGCGAGGTTAGTACAGCTATCTCCCCCGCTGAGCTGTTGTGTTCTGACAGGGGGACGCCCCCCCCCCCCCCAGCCAGAACACTCCAATCAGCGCTCCCTGCTATTGGCTGAGAGCGCTGATCAGTGGTCTGATCGTTTTCCACAGACCGACTTACACACTGGCAGAATGACGGCCGGTATATTTTGTACTGGCAATTATCTCCCAACATTCTGCCCGTGTGTACAGGGCTTAAGTTTCAGTTAGTGGTCAGTGTTAGTGTGAGTGTGGGGTACACACTATAAGAAAATTGGAAGAAAAATTCCATACAAGGCACAATTTTTGTATAGTGTGTACAAAACTCTCGACATCCGATTTAGACTTTACAAATGAAAATTTCTGAAGGGACAAACTCCAAAAGTTTTCTGACTTTGATGTGACCTTTTACTATCTGCAGCATTGAAGTCGTATCAAAGTCGGACCAAAGTAGTGCAGGAACCTTTTCTAAAGTTGGACCGACTTGTGTAGTATTAGTTAAAGGGTTGTAAACCCTTGTGTTTTTTCACCTTAATGCATCCTGTGCATTAAGGTGAAAAAACACCTGGCAGTGACCGCCCCCCCCCCAGGCCCTTCACCCAGCGGGGATACGCTGTCTCTCTGCCCGGGGTTCTCAGCTCTTGATTGGATAGATTGATAGCAGCACAGCCATTGGCTCCCGCTGCTGTCAATCAAATCCAATGATGCGGGAGCCGGGGCCGAGTTACACATTCGGCGGCTATGGACGCTGAATGCTGGACTCGGGAGCGCGCCCGCAAGGTAACCCCCCAGGAGATCGCTTCTCCTAGGGGGTTATCTGATGTGGGGAGGAGCCACGAGAACCGCCGAGGGACTCCAGAAGACAGTGTTTGGGGCCACTCTGTGCAAAACGAGCTGCACAGTGGAGGTAAGTATGACATGTTTGTTATTTTTATTTTTTTAATAATTTAAGCTTTACAATCACTTTAAAGTGGTTGTACACCCTGTACAACCACTTTTACTTACAGGTAAGCCTGTATTAAGGCTTACCTGTAGGTGCTGGAAATATCTCCTAAACCTCCACGGTTTAGGAGATATTTCCAAAAAAGCCGAGCACCGATGACTACGGCGCATGCGCCGATGTCATCGGCACATGCGCACTTTAGAA
Organism: Lithobates septentrionalis; assembly: GCA_037952835.1. Classification (NCBI taxonomy): domain Eukaryota; kingdom Metazoa; phylum Chordata; class Amphibia; order Anura; family Ranidae; genus Lithobates; species Lithobates septentrionalis. Next base: position 1,799,449 of record JBBDGP010002795.1, on the reverse strand, counting down.
AGGGCACATCGCACCGTTTCCAATAGGGGTCATGCCGTGACTGGCAGCTCCTGCGCGCATGCGACTCCGAACAGTCACAGAGCCGGAGTTTGCAGCCCCGGAAGGAAGAGGGGGGACGCTCCCTGCTAGTGGGGACAATGGTGACATCGCAGGCTTCGGTGTCAGGTAAGTGACACATAATGGGCTACTATGCGATGCATAGTAGCCCATTATGCTTTACCTTTGCAGGGAAATAAAGAGGAAGTAAAACCCACCAGGGTTTACTTCCTCTTTAAGATGGCACTCATAAGTAACCATTGAATTTCACGTGTCATCCGACTTGGGGTCTCACAAGCCTGATCCTATGTTGCATCAGTGTGAACCAAGCCTAATGCTAAACTAAAGGAGGTCCCGGAGCAGAGGACTGAAGAGGATCAGCGCAGGGACAGCATGACATGTGCGGACTGCACAGTCACGCTGTCATACGCTGTTTCCCCTTTAAGAAAAAGGGGGAGTGGCTGTAGCAGAATAGGAAGTGCTGGAGAGGATTAGGAGGAAGAAGGGGGAAGTGACGTCAGTGGAGAGCGACGGGGAAAAGATTGGTTCCCCGGGGGGTGGTAATTTGGCAGGGGGGAGTGTGGTTAGGCCGCCCGCAGAACAACCAAGGGAGTCACGAGAGGGGGCGAGCAGTACAGGCCTGCAGGATTTATTGGCTGGTTTGCGGGATTTAGTACAGCGCTTTGAGCCGACGACGGGGGACAAGTCGTCACCGGCGTGGGCGTGGGCGACGCCGCAGGAAAGAGATGCGGCTGCGGTGAGTGCGCCTACACCGACGGTCGCGGTTAGCGTAGATTCGGTTACTCCGGGATCATAAGGATATCAGCTTGTGGATGAAACTTATGACCGCTGCGAGGGCTCCGAACCAGTTTTTTCAGGCAGGGGTCGGAGGTAACGCTGCTCCAGGACAACCGTCCGAGAAGAAATGGGGCTTCTGCTGGTAGTTTAATGAGGGCACCTGTAAGTTCGGAACAAACTGTCGCTTCAAGCATACATGCTCCGGTTGCGGGGGCTCTCACACACTGTCAAAGTGCTTTAGAAGAGGTAAGGGGCGTGGCGGAGAGTCTGCGAACAAGAGGGACGACGCCGGTGCGGGTGGAAAGGATGCGACCTTTCCTCAATAGGTACCCTGACAAAAATGCGGCCCAGCTATTAGACTCACAAGCGGTTTTAAGATACCGTGTTCCTTGGAGGCTGCACCTCCCATAGCAAAAAATTTACGCTCGGCCCTCACGCATCCGACGGTGGTGTCAGAAAAATTGGAAAAAGAAATACAGTTAGGGCGCATGGCCGGCCCTTTCACTTTAGTCCCACTTCCGGGATTGGTTGTATCCCCATTGGGAGTGGTTCCAAAGAAGGAGCCAAATAAATTCAGGTTGATTCACCACCTTTCTTTTCCGAAGGGTGGTTCAGTCAATGATTCGATTGCGCCGGAGGAGTGTGCAGTTACGTACACTTCCTTTGATGCAGCGATATCATGGGTCCGTCGCTACGGCCGGGGGTCACTCATGGCGAAAGCAGATATTGAATCTGCCTTTCGGCTTTTGCCAGTTCACCCGGAAAGTTTCCGTTTGCTAGGCTGCATATGGGATGGGGCATACTATGTAGATCGCTGCCTCCCGATGGGGTGTTCTATCTCCTGCGCTTTCTTTGAAAAGTTCAGTTCGTTTTTGGAATGGGTGGTACGGGACGTTTCTGGGATCAATTCAGTCATCCACTACCTGGATGACTTCCTTTGTGTTGGCCCTGCTGATTCCAACATCTGTGCAGTCTTATTGGGCACGTTACAGCACATAGCAGAGCGTTTCGGGGTCCCATTAGCGCCGGAAAAAACAGTGGGTCCCTTGTCCAATATTGTTTTCCTGGGAATTGAGGTAGATTCCATGGGAATGGAGTGCCGCCTGCCGTTGGACAAGCTTGAAGCACTCAAGGCAGAGGTGCGTGGCACCATTGGGAAGCGTAAGGTGCAATTGAGGCAGCTACAATCGTTATTGGGCAAGCTAAATTTTGCTTGCCGAATAATTCCCATGGGCAGGGTCTTTTGCCGGCGGTTGTCGGCAGCGACTGCAGGGGTCACCGCCCCTACTCACTTTGTGACGCTTAACAGCGACCATAGGGAGGACTTGCAGGTATGGTATGCATTCCTGGAATCATTCAACGGGCGTGCTCTTTGGATGTCAGGTCCCATCAGTAATTGGGACCTGGAATTATTTACGGATGCGGCCGGCTCTACGGGCTATGGCGCCGTTTTCCAAAGATCTTGGAGCGCTGCCCGCTGGCCCCTTACTTGGGTGGAGGCTGGGTTCTTGAAGAACCTGGTTCTACTGGAGCTGTTTCCAATTGTGGTGGCAATGGAAATTTGGGGGGAGTCTTTCCGTAACCTGAAAGTGCGGCTCAACTGTGACAACTTAGGCGTTGTCCAGGTGATTAACCGTTTGTCAGCCAAGTCCATGCCAGTGGTCAGGTTGCTGAGGTATTTAGTATTGCGCTGTTTGAAATTGAATGTTTTCATCTACGCTGTACACTTACCAGGGGTTGAGAACACTTTAGCTGACGCACTGTCTCGTTTTCAGTGGGACAGGTTTCGGGAGTTGGCACCAGACGCGGAGCAGCAGGGGGTTACCTGCCCGGACTGGATATGGAAGGTTGCCTTGGGAACGTGGCAAGGTGGATTCAGCACTCCGTGAGTAAGGCCACTTGGGACGCTTATTCCAAGGTATGGCAAGACTGGCTGGCATGCTTAAATGGGCTGAAAATAGACCCTGCGGGCCGGGAGGTTATGCAGGCGATTCTTTATTTTATTAATATGGGTTTTGAGAGGGGCATCTCGGCAGCTGCCATCGATAGGAAACTGGCAGGTTTGGCCTTTCTTTTTAAGTTACAAGGGCTGCGTGACCACACAAAAGACTTCTGGGTGAAACAAGCAGTGAAAGGCTACAGGAAGGAGCATAGGAAGAGTAATGGTCGACGCCCAGTGTCGTTTGACATGGTACACGGCCTATTTCGTCAGGTTTCGTATATTTGTAGTTCTGAGTTTGAAAGCGCGTTATTCCGGGCGGCTTTTGCCTTAGCGTTTTTTGGGGCGTTACGGGTAAGTGAATTGGTCAGCCCGTCCAAACGGGCCACAGGGGGGCTGCAATGCGATGACCTGGAGTTTTCGACCGATTCGGTTAGCATATGGATTAAAAGGTCTAAAACTGATCAAATTGGGAAGGGAGCGCAATTGGAGGTTTTCCGGATTGCGGGGTCCCACATTTGTCCGGTAGCAGCGGTGGCATTGTTCAGGGATAGGCGTCCGCGATTGCCGGGCCCCTTTTTGATTCATGCAGATGGATTGTCCTTGTCAAAATTTCAATTTGTAGCAGTGTTCAAAAAATGTTTATCGGCGGCCGGTCACGACCCTACCAGGTACTCATCCCACTCTTTCCGCATAGGGGCTGCTACAGAGGCGGCCAGGGCGGGGCTTAGTTTTGAAACAGTGAAGCGCATTGGCAGGTGGGACTCAGACAGATTTAAGCTTTATATACGTCCACATTTATTGTAGGCTTGTGTTGGGAAGGTTTTTTCATTTAGGGGATAGAGTTTAAGGTTGGGGGTACTTATTGTGTTGTTTGTCAATCTTGCTTTACAGGTGCCTCTGTTCCCCTGGTTTGGATTTTGGGCCGCTCCTTCGTTTTCTGGGGGGCAAAAAGGGCCGACGTTCGGCCGAATGGTAGGCAACTAGGTATCCCGAGACAGGAGGCACGGGTCAGGTGGATCGGGCTTCCGGGCATGTTGTGGAACAGGGTAAGGTCAGAAGTCCACAAATTTGCTCGGTGGGACAGGGCGCCAGAGGTGTTAGTGCTGCATGTGGGGGGGAACGACATGGGGGTTAGGTCCATAAGGGATCTTATACGAGACATCAAGTGCGATTTCTTACACTTACAGGCATCATTTCCTGGCATGGTGATAGTGTGGTCAGATATGGTGGGGAGGACGACATGGCGGTGGGCGTTGTCTGATAAAAAGGTTGACAGGGCCCGAGTTAAGGTAAACAAGGAAGTTAGCAGGTTCGTTATGCGTAATGGGGGGGTTACCATACGACATAGAGAGTTGAAGGTGGATACGTGGAGATACCTTAGGAGTGATGGGGTGCACCTTACTGAAGTAGGTACCGACCTTTGGGCGTTAGGATTGCAGGATGGGGTACAGCGTGCTTTGAGGGTTTGGAGGTGCGCGCAAGGGTAAGGCTTTACCCCTTGCGTGCGGTGGCAGTGGTTTGGGTCTGTGAGGAGTAGGAGATTCATGTTATGGTGTTTTTACATGGTTGGTACCCATATGTAATATGGGCTTTGTTATGTACCTTCCGGTTACGAGGTGTTAACCCGGAAGGGGTAAAGTTAGGTCACTGGGGAAGGTTGTTTACTGTCTCACAGTCTGGGGTTTGCGACTGGAGACCAAAAAGTTTTTACAAAGTTTTTTACAGTGACCTGTGGGTGGGTTCCCCTCCTAGACCCTAATAAGTACTGAGAAAGTTTATTAGTAAAAAGTTATTTAAAAAGTTATTTAAAATGTTATTTATTTAATTTTATATTTTGTTAATAAAAGGCCGTCAAGGCCATTTACTCCAGCACCTTGTCACGTCTTTTGTGGGGAGAAGTGGAGGGGTTTTGAGCATGTCTAAGGGGGTGGTTAAGGGGACTGGGGGTTTAAGTCCTTCACAGGTCAAGCTTCAGGGTGAAGGCACTCCCTTGGAAGTGTATAGAAGCAGTACTAAACAGGAACTTCTCAAAAAGAGTGGTCTTGAGCGTACAAGTAGTAAAGCAAATCTCCCAAAAGAGGCCAAAGAAAGTTTCTAAATCCACAAGGCTGGTACTGTGTGCTGAATACTGTGTAGCCACATGCAGTATCAGTCAGTTTCTGTACTTCAACTGCTTGTGTTCTGGATCCCTAGGAAGCCTTCTGCAAATGCTTCAGGAAAATAGAACAGAGCTCCCCTAGCCAAACAGTAGCTGGGACCCCATAAAAGATTCTTGCAGCTGCAGATGAATTTCCCAGGGATGCCACAACCCTCAGGCTGGGTTTTACTCCCCCCAGGAACATGAGATCTCTGCCCTGGTTGCCAGCCTATTTATACCCCTCTCAGCCCCCTGCTGGTCACTTACCATATTGACCAGGAATTGTGCTAGTTCCTTGGGATACAGGGGTAAGTAGCTGAGCCCATACCAGGAGACCCCAGAGCAAACTTAACTAAACATTTTTTGCTCTTCCTGATTACAGGGAGGCCAAAAAATAAATTTTAACCACTAGTAGCCTAACGAGGCACTGCATAAAGAGTTGGTGCTAAGTTAGCTTAATCCATTGTCATCTGTTTTGTGATCTAAAGCTGGTGGAAGTGGTTGCAATTGCTTGTAAATTGCTGTTTCTGGCCATTACAAGGCAACTATATAATTAGTAATTATGGGCTGTAGCAGAGCTTTGGTTGTCAATGTTTATGGAGGTCCAATTTGGGAGCCCCCTCCTCATGTGCACACATACCAAAGTTTGCTTAGCCTAATTGTTACATTTGTGTCTGTTTATTGTCCTCTTCAGCGCTTTGTGTTCATTGGCTGCTGCCCAAGACTAAATTATTAAAATCATCTTTGGGAGATTCACAGAGGCTGAAGACTGCACATAATCAAATGTTTTGATGCTCACAACAGCCCTTATGGCAATGATTGCCAGTCGGACCCCCAGGGGCCAGCAGGAGGCCCTGTCAGCACCATTCAATGTTCAGCTGACAGATGGGAAGGAATCCACATCCCATTCATAAGCAAAATGCTGCTGTTTTATCATAAAATGTATCATGTAGTTGCCTGCATTAACTAGTCAAAGGCTTGCTTTCATTGCCCAGTGCTAGAGAAATGGCTGCTGGATTCTGATGTTTTTTTATGTCAGTCCACCCAAAAGTGATATTTTAGTTACAGACGGAGCATGGTGTCTGAGTGAGCCATTGACTCTTGTATGCTCCAACATTAAGGCCTTCCTTGTAATTGACAAGGATCCGTACTCACTGAGAAAGAGACAGTGCAGAAAACTCAGGCGCAAACCTTGGGCTGCATGCAAACGCAGTTGTCGCAGAGGTGCTCAGGGTGCATTGAAGTCGAAGAATGAAATGGGTTGCTCTAGAGCAGTGGTCTCCAAACTGGGGAGCCAGATGCAGCCATTTGCTTGCTTTTATCTGGCCCTTCATTGAAACCAACAATGAGGTAAAATTCCCCCTTCACTGACCCCAATGAAGGGGTATAATGCATCCCAATGACACCAATGATAGGGCACAATTCCTCCCAATGACACAGATGATGGGGCACAATTCATCCCAATCACACCAAAAGTGGGCCCAATGACACCAATGGTGGGACACAATTCCTCCCAATGTCACCAGCGAGAGGGCACAATTCCTCCCACTGACACCAATAATTGGGCGCAATGACACCAATGAGGGGGCACAATTCCTCCCAATCACATCAACAGTTGTGCCCAATTACACAAATGATGGGGCACAATTCCTCCCACTGACACCAAAGATAGGGCATTGTTTTTTCCCACTAACATCAGGACCTTTTCTACTCTTACTGGCCACAGTACGGCCCCCCTAAAGTCTGAAGGTGTCACGGCTGAGCTCAGCCCTTCCTTCCTCTGAGCTGGCCACTCAGCTGTCAGCTAATAATTTCCTGCTGGTCAGTTCTGCCTACTTAAGCCATCCAGCTCAGATGATCTCTGCCTTCGCCTTGTTCAACATCACAGAGACTATCTCCTGCGTTCCTGTTAAAGACTTGCTTGGCCGACATTCCTTCTGGCTCCAGATCCTGCTTGCTGTTCCGCTACGCTGATCTCTGACTTCCTGACTTTCTGGCTTGTCTGACTATCTGTTCCGGTTACTGAACTTTGGCTATGTTTTGACTACGTTTGTTCTATTTACTTTTATTATTAAACAAGTGTGATTTAACTGTACTTCTGTCTTGGTCTGATTCATGGTTTCTAACAGTAGCAAAGGCCATGAATTCTGAAGATGTAGTCAATCCACTTGTTGGTAATATTTTTTCCAGATTGGATGAGCAGGATCACCGCATGGATTAGTTTGCCATGGCGTTACAAACGCTCCTGAGTCACACGGGTCACCTGGAATCTCCCACTGTGGCTGCTCCAGTACAACCTGTGTTGCAGGCCGTTCCTGCTCTGTGCAGGCACCCGCCTCTAGTATTACCTCTATAAGAGGTATGTCTGGTTCCGCTCTGCTTCCCCAGGGGCGATCCAGTCCATTGCAGAGGGTTTCTCAACCAGGTTGAGATATACTTATAGATGCTGCCCCAGGCGTTTCCCATGGACAGAAGCAAAGTAGGTTTCGTGATATCTTTGCTTTCTGAGAGAGCCTTGGCCTGGGCAAACCCTCAATGGGAGACGCAAAAACCTGTTGTCTTGAGTTACCCTGAGTTTGTGGCTTCCTTTAAAAGGGTATTTGACGTTCCCGCACGCTCCTCTTCTGCTGCCAAGTGCCTCATGTCCATCAAACAGAGTACGAGAACTGTTGCAGACTATGCCATTGAATTCCGTACTCTGGCAGCAGAGGCTGCTTGGAACAATGAGGCCCTCGTGGCTGCTTTTTCTCATGGGCTCTCGGATACCATCAAGGATGAGATAGCAGCCTGAGATATACCCACTGAGCTGGAGAGGTTGATCATGTTTGCCATCCTCATTGACTCCAGACTCAGAGAAAGACTCCACCCTTGCCTCCCTCACCTCCCATGCCTCCTGTTACCGAGTCAGTCAGTGAAGGTGAACCTATGCACTTGGGCTTCATGCGTCTCTCTGCGGATGAGAGAACCCTTAGGAGGAGGGAGAAATTGTGCCTTTATTGTGGCCAGGCAGGTCACTTTTTGAATTCTTGTCCTACCTGTCCAGGAAACGCTCAAACCTTGAGGTCTTGTCACAGGCAGACCTTAGGTGGCGTTGTTTCCTCCCCATTTATCCAGAAAGATAAGCCCCTGGTTTCGGTTAACCTTTCTTGGGCTGAGTCGTCCATCGAGATACAGGCTCTAATCGACTCTGGGGCTGCAGGCCTGTTCATTGATGCTGCCTTTGTATCGAAGCACTCGATTTCGCTGCAGCTGCGTGACACTCCACTCTTGACGGGAGACCACTACAGCCTGCCCATGTAACTCACGAGACTGTTCTATTGTCCATGGCCGTATCTGCTCTTCACCATGAGATAATCCAATTCCAAGTAATTTCCTCACCTAAGTTTCCGCTAGTTATTGGCAGAGGTGGGGGACTTGAGTCACATGACTTGACTTAAGTCAGACTTGAGTCACCTGTTTGAGGACTTGCGACTTGCTTGACAAAATTAAATAAATGACTCGACTTGACTTTGACTTGTCACTAATGACTTGCGACTTGACTTTGACTTGGGCTATTTGACTTGCAATGACTTGGCACCACCCTCCCGAAAATATTACCCACACACTCCGCCCACCACCGCCTCTGAGCCAATCAGCATTTGCCAAATGCCATTGGAGCTGTTCAGGGTAGCGGTAAGAGTTATGTCAGTCCCTGCATCAAGCGCACCTGTTGAACGTGTGTTCAGCCATGGTGGGGTGATAATGCGACCCCATCGCTCACAACTGAGCGAGAAAGTACTTTCCAATTTCATTTTTTTCAATGCATTTTAAGTGGCTATTCTCATCACCATTCAAATGTCCAGATGTTGGCATTGTGTCAAGTTCAAACTTTAAGCTTAGTTATTTTCCCCCTCAGCAAGGATTACATTTTTTCAGGCTTGTTGGCCATTTAACCACTTCAGCCCCGGAAGGATTTACCCCCTTCCTGACCAGAGCACTTTTTACAATTCGGCACTGCGTCGCTTTAACTGCTAATTGCGCGGTCATGCAATGCTCTACCCAAACGAAATTTGCGTCCTTTTCTTCCCACAAATAGAGCTTTCTTTTGATGGTATTTGATCACCTCTGCCGTTTTTATTTTTTGCGCTATAAACGGAAAAAGACTGAAAATTTTGAAAAAAAATGATATTTTCTACTTTTTGTTATAAAAAAAATCCAATAAACTAAATTTTAGTCATACATTTAGGCCAAAATGTATTCGGCCACATGTCTTTGGTAAAAAAAATGTCAATAAGCGTATATTTATTGGTTTGCGCAAAAGTTATAGCGTCTACAAACTAGGGTACATTTTCTGGAATTTACACAGCTTTTAGTTTATGACTGCCTATGTCATTTCTTGAGGTGCTAAAATGGCAGGGCAGTACAAAACCCCCCCAAATGACCCCATTTTGGAAAGTAGACACCCCAAGGAAATTGCTTAGAGGCATGTTGAACCCATTGAATATTTTTTTTTTTGTCCCAAGTGATTGAATAATGACAAAAAAAAAAAAAAAAAAAAAAATTTACAAAAAGTTGTCACTAAATGATATATTGCTCACACAGGCCATGGGCATATGTGGAATTGCACCCCAAAATACATTCAGCTGCTTCTCCTGAGTACGGGGATACCACATGTGTGGCACTTTTTGGGAGCCTAGCCGCGTACGGGGCCCCGAAAACCCAGCACCACCTTCAGGATTTCTAAGGGCATACATTTTTGATTTTACTCCTCACTACCTATCACAGTTTTGAAGGCCATAAAATGCCAAGATGGCACAAACCCCCCCCAAATGACCCCATTTTGGAAAGTAGACACCCCAAGCTATTTGCTGAGAGGCATGGTGAGTATTTTGCAGCTCTCATTTGTTTTTGAAAATGAAGAAAGACCAGAAAAAAAAATTTTTTTTTTCTTTTTTCAATTTTCAAAACTTTGTGACAAAAAGTGAGGTCTGCAAAATACTCACTATACCTCTCAGCAAATAGCTTGGGGTGTCTACTTTCCAAAATGGGGTAATTTGGGGGGGGGGTTTGTGCCACCTGGGCATTCCATGGCCTCCGAAACTGTGATAGGCAGTGAAGAGTGAAATCAAAAATTTACGGCCTTATGCCGCGTACACACGGTCGGACTTTCCGGCATACTTGGTCCGGCACACTTTCCGACGGACTTTGTCCGCCAGGTGCGCCGGACTTTAAAACGGACGGACTTGCCCACACACGCCGGGACTTTCCGGCGGGCTAAGTCCGCCCGTCTTTCCGACGGACTTTCGCCGGAGTTCCGGCGGACTTTCAGAATGAACGGACTTGCCCACACACGGCCAAGTCCGTTCATTTTGAACGTGACTCAGGTGCGACGGGACTAGCTAAGGATGTCAATCTTGCCGCTTTTATCGGCGAGATTGACACCTTGCGAGCCCCGTTGCGGGGCATCCCAGGCCCTTAGGTCTGGTATGGATTATAAAGGGAAGCCCCTACGCCGAAAAAACGGCGTGGGGTCCCCCCTAAAATCCATACCAGACCCCGATCCGAGCACGCAGCCTGGCCGGTCAGGAAAGGGGGTGGGGACGAGCGAGCGCCCCCCCCTCCTGAACCGTACCAGGCCGCATGCCCTCAACATGGCGGGTGGGTGCTTTGGGGGAGGGGGGCGCCCTGCGGGGCCCCCCCCATCCCAAAGCACCTTGTCCCCATGTTGATGAGGACAAGGGCCTCTTCCCGACAACCCTGGCCGTTGGTTGTCGGGGTCTGCGGGCGGGGGGCTTATCGGAATCTGGGAGCCCCCTTTAATAAGGGGGCCCCCAGATCCCGGCACCCCACCCTATGTGAATGAGTATGGGGTACATGGTCCCCCTACCCCTTCACCTAGGTAAAAAGTGTAAGTAATAAAACACACTACACAGGTTTTTAAAATATTTTATTAAACAGCTCCGGGGGGGGATCTTCCTCCGGCTTCGGGGGTCTTCTTCCGGCTTCGGGGGTCCCTCCGCTTCATCTTCTCCCGGCGTCCGGTTGGTTCTTCTCCGCTCTCTTCTCCCGGTGTTCCAGTTCTTCGGCCGGCTCCTCTGCTGTCTTCAGGTAGCTCTCTTGCCAGCAGAGGTCCGGACTTCTGAGCTTCTGGGCTTCTTCTCTTCTCCAGATGTTGACACGACGCTCTCTCCGGCTGGACTGCTCTCCGAGGGCTGCGTTGTGACTTATATAGGCGGAGACCCCGCCCCCTTTTGATGTCACAGTCCCTGGGCATGCTGGGACTGTGACGTTTTAGGGGGCGTGATCAACATCACCCAGTGACCAGACCGCCGCTTGCGTTCGCCTTAGCGCGAGAGCAGGGGGGACAGGGGTGCTTTTTATTTATTTATTTTTTTTCTTTATTATTTTTTTGCTATTTTATCTTATTTTTAAACTGTTCCTTTCATTTTTTTTTTTTTAAATCATTTTTATTGTTATCTCAGGGAATGTAAATATCCCCTATGATAGCAATAGGTAGTGACAGGTACTCTTTTTTGAAAAAATTGGGGTCTATTAGACCCTAGATCTCTCCTCTGCCCTCAAAGCATCTGACCACACCAAGATCGGTGTGATAAAATGCTCCCCCAATTTCCCAATGGCGCTATTTACATCCGGCGAAATCTAAGTCATAAAATGCTCGTAGCTTCCGGTTTCTTAGGCCATAGAGATGTTTGGAGCCACTCTGGTCTCTGATCAGCTCTATGGTCAGCTGGCTGAATCACCGGCTGCATTCTCAGGTTCCCTGTTGAGACAGGAGAGCCAGAGAAAAACACGGAAGACGGTGGGGGGGGGGGCATTCCCTCCCACTGCTTGTAAAAGCAGTCTAGAGGCTAATTAGCCGCTAGGATTGCTTTTACATGAAAGCCGACCGCTGGCTAAAAAGAATGATACCAAGATGATACCTAAACCTGCAGGCATCATTCTGGTATAACCACTCAAAGTCGTGAATGGCGTACCTGAAGACAAAAAAATGGTTAACAATAAAGCACAGTAAACGGTAAAGTATAAAAAATTGCATACCTGAAAAGCAAACATGATAAAACATAATAACAATAAAACATTGCAGAATAGAATACAGTAAAAAAGAGCAGAACAATAGAGAGAGAGAATAGAGAGAGAGAACAATAAAACGACAACTATTTTTTTTTATTTTTGTTTGTGTTTTTTTTTTTTTTTACACTTTTTTTTTGTAACTGTAACTTTTATAACTGTAACCGGTTCCAGGTTCGGGTCTCTCAAAATGCGATGGCATCTTGGGAGACCCTGTGAAAGTGTGCCTAGTCTGTGCAATGCTGTACACTACGCTAATACTCAACTAGTGAATGGTAGCGTTCAAAACATTCACCAATGCAAAGACCAGGATTGTCAGGACAGGAGGGACAATAATAGTGAGTGTCACGCCTATATCCGCGCTTGCTGCAGACACAACATCTTTTTTGGGGGGGTTCGTTGGGTAGGGGTACTTGGTAGGATATATAAATGCCTCTCATGCAGCCTACTGCATTTGGTTGGGGATGTGAATGGGGGAAGTACGGGCGCTGCAGAAGCGGTGGGTTCCCAATTAGGATTGGCGAATGCAGCAGGAAGGGCACTATGGGCACGATGGGCCTGTGTTTGTCTTTTTGGTGGCAGCGGGACACTACTTGTGCTTGCCACCTCACCAGCTTGAACTGCACTTATGGGACTCGCCACGTCACCAAGTGTTACTGCAGTGCTGGTTTGACTACGACCGGGGTGTACTAGGCCGCTGGTGCTTGCCAGTTCACCAAAACGCTACAAAAAAAAGTGACAGTGATCGATCGATACTGCACTTGGGTGGGCTGGACTGGGCTGGGCCGGGCGGAGGGGCAAAACGCAGGTGCTAGCAGGTATCTGGGCTGATCCCGCTAACACTGCGTTTTTGGGAGCCCTAAACTGCTGGGGACGCTAGTATAGATCTGATCGGATCAGATATTGATGCGTTCAGATACTATACCACTAAGGGAGGTGTACGGTGCGTGTACGGTGCGTGCGTGGGTGTTCGCGGTACTGGCGCTAATCTGACGCTGCCTAGGGCGACGCATATCACCGCCGGGCGATCAGGGGGCTAAACCTTTTTTCGGTATTAAACGGCGGGTGCCCTGACACTATAAAAAATAAAGGAACTAACCAGCGTCACCCGTAACGGTTATACGGTGATCAGTGGTGAAAGGGTTAACTAGGGGGCCATCAAGGGGTTAAAACATTTATTAGGTAGTATATGGGGGTCCCTGTCGCTATAAAACACTGACGGCGAACCTAAATATTTACGTCCCTAACTAGCGTCACCAGCGACACTAATACAGCGATCAGAAAAATGATCGCTTAGTGACACTGGTGACGGGGGGTGATCAAGGGGTTAAAACTTTATTAGGGGGGGTAAGGGGGGTACCCTAGACCTACAGGGGGCTAAACTTTTATTTGGTAATAAACGGCGGGTGCCCTGACACTATAAAAAATAAACAAACTAACCAGCGTCACCCGTAACGGTTATATGGTGATCAGTGGTGAAAGGGTTAACTAGGGGGCAATCAAGGGGTTAAAACATTTATTAGGTAGTATATGGGGGTCCCTGTCGCTATAAAACACTGACGGCGAACCTAAATATTTACCTCCCTAACTAGCGTCACCAGCGACACTAATACAGCGATCAGAAAAATGATCGCTTAGCGACACTGGTGACAGGGGGTGATCAAGGGGTTAAAACTTTATTAGGGGGGGTAAGGGGGGTACCCTAGACCTACAGGGGGGTAACAGTCACTACCCTAACACTGCTAACTGTCACAAACTGACACTATGCAGTAATCAGGAAAAAAAAAAAAAAAAAAAAACCTGCTTGGTGTCAGTTTGTGACAGGGGGGGGGGGTGATTGGGGGGGGATCGGGGGGCGATCGGGGGGGGGATCGGGGGTGTAATGTATGCCTGGCATGTTCTACTGTGTGTGTGTGTGTGTTGGTGCACTTACATGTCATCTCCCCTCGGCGCTGGAACGGAAACTCCCGAGCCGAGGAGAGATGACATCACATCCTCTGCCTCTGTGTACAATACAGAGGCAGGGGATGTTTCTCATTGGCTGGGAGCGATCGCGAGGGGGGGGCCACGATCGGGTGGCCTCCCCCTCGTCTCCCATCGCTTCCAACCAAATGCCGACCGCAGCTGGCACCTGGGGGGGGTCCGATCGGACCCCCCACCCGCGGGAAGGCAATCACGTTTCAGGTACGTGATTTTGCCTGCCCGTGCCGCTCTGCTCACGTATATAGGCGTGAGGCGGTCGGCAAGTGGTTAATTGCTGAGTGTTCTGCTCCTTGTCTGCTGTTTGGGCATTCAAAGTGTTTCTTTAATATGCCAAGAAAAAAAGCACTAAGCAGTTTTGTTGAAATGTTTTGTTGAATGTTGAAAATAAAACAAAACCTTTCCTGAAAACTGACTTTTAACTCATTTAAAGGTGGAAATGGGGTAGATCAGTATTTTGACTTAATTTGTGACTTGACCAAAATAAATGACTTGACTTGACTTGCTTGACTTCTAGCAGGGACTCGACTTGACTTGCTTTCTTTTCGCCACAGTAACTTGGGACTTGCTCGTGACTTGAAGGTTAAGACTTGAGACTTGCTTGTGACTTGCACATATGTGACTTACTCCCATGTGTGGTTATTGGTTATCCTTGGTTACAGAGGCACAACCCCTCTTTTGATTGGCTCTGTGCTGAGATTCTCTCCTGGTCACCAAAATGCAGTAAGATATGCTTCCAGAAGGTAGCCAAGGTCCTGTGTGCCTCTTCACTCTCCTCCCTGCCGGAGGAGTACTACAATTTTAGCGATGTCTTTGACAAAGGTCAAGCCGGTAGTTTGCCTCCATATCGGTCGTATGATTGTGCAATTGACCTTCAACCTGGTGCCATACCCCCTCGTGGCTGGGTTTACCCTTTGTCGGTCTTGGAGGATAAGGCCATGGAGGAGTATGTTGCAGATGCACTTTCTCAAGGTTTCATCTGCAAATCCCCGTCTCCTGCTGGTGCTGGTTTCTTCTTTGTGAAGAAGAAGAGTGGTGAACTGAGACCTTGTATTGATTATAGGGGTCTCAATCGTTTCATGATTAAAAATGCCTATGCGATTCCATTACATAGTTACATAGTTACATAGTAGGTGAGGTTGAAAAAAGACACACATCCATCAAGTCCAACCTATGTGTGTGATTATGTGTCTGTATTACCTTACATATCCCTGTATGTTGCGGTCATTCAGGTGATTATCTAATAGTTTCTTGAAGCTATCAATGCTCCCCGCTGAGACCACCGCCTGTGGAAGGGAATTCCACATCCTTACCGCTCTTACAGTAAAGAACCCTCTACGTAGTTTAAGGTTAAACCTCTTTTCTTCTAATTGTAATGAGTGGCCCCGAGTCTTATTAAACTCTCTTCTGCGAAAAAGTTTTATCCCTATTGTGGGGTCACCAGTACAGTATTTGTAAATTGAAATCATATCCCCTCTCAAGCGTCTCTTCTCCAGAGAGAATAAGTTCAGTGCTCGCAACCTTTCCTCCTAACTAAGATCCACCAGACCCTTTATTAGCTTTGTTGCCCTTCTTTGTACTCGCTCCATTTCCAGTACATCCTTCCTGAGGACTGGTGCCCAGAACTGGACAGCATATTCCAGGTGCGGCCGGACCAGAGTCTTGTAGAGTGGGAGAATTATCGTTTTATCTCTGGAGTTGATCCCCCTTTTAATACATGCCAATATTCTGTTTGCCTTATTAGCAGCAGCTTGGCATTGCATGCCATTGCTGAGCCTATCATCTACTAGGACCCCCAGGTCCTTTTCCATCCTTGATTCCCCCAGAGGTTCTCCCCCCAGTGTATAGATTGCATTCATATTTTTGCCACCCAAATGCATTATTTTACATTTTTCTACATTGAACCTCATTTGCCATGTAGTCGCCCACCCCATTAATTTGTTCAGGTCTTTTTGCAAGGTTTACACATCCTCCGGAGAAGTTATTGCCCTGCTTAGCTTAGTATCGTCTGCAAATACAGAGATTGAACTGTTTATCCCATCCTCCAGATCGTTTATAAACAAATTAAATAGGATTGGTCCCAGCACAGAACCCTGGGGAACCCCACTACCCACCCCTGACCATTCTGAGTACTCCCCATTTATCAACACCCTCTGAACACGCCCTTGTAGCCAGTTTTCAATCCATGTACTCACCCTATGGTCCATGCCAACGGACCTTATTTTGTACAGTAAACGTTTATGGGGAACTGTGTCAAATGCTTTTGCAAAATCCAGATACACCACATCTACGGGCCTTCCTTTATCTAGATGGCAACTCACCTCCTCATAGAAGGTTAATAGATTGGTTTGGCAAGAACGATTCTTCATGAATCCATGCTGATTACTGCTAATGATATCGTTCTTATTACTAAAATCTTGTATATAGTCCCTTATCATCCCCTCCAAGATTTTACATACTATTGATGTTAGGCTAACTGGTCTGTAATTCCCAGGGATGTTTTTGGGCCCTTTTTAAATATTGGTGCTACATTGGCTTTTCTCCAATCAGCTGTTACCATTCCAGTCAATAGACTGTCTGTAAAAATTAGGAACAACGGTCTGGCAATCACGTGACTGAGTTCCCTAAGTACCCTCGGATGCAAGCCATCTGGTCCCGGTGATTTATTAATGTTAAGTTTCTCAAGTCTAATTTTAATTCCGTCCTCTGTTAACCATGGAGGTGCTTCCTGTGTTGTGTCATGAGGATAAACACTGCAGTTTTGGTTACTGAAGCCCCCCGATTCACTCGTGAAGACTGAGGAGAAGAATAAATTCAATACCTTTGCCATCTCCCCATCCTTTGTAACCAGATGTCCTTCCTCATTCTTTATGGGGCCAATATGGTCTGTCCTCCCTTTTTTACTGTTTACATACTTAAAGAATTTCTTGGGATTTTTTTTGCTCTCCTCCGCTATGTGTCTTTCATGTTCTATCTTAGCCGTCCTAATTGCACCCTTACATTTCTTATTGCATTCTTTATAAAGTCTGAATGCTGAGGATGATCCTTCAACCTTGTATTTTTTGAAGGCCTTCTCCTTTGCTTTTATATGCATTTTTACATTGGAGTTAAGCCATCCAGGATTTTTGTTCGCTCTTTTAAATTTATTACCCAATGGGATACATTGGCTAATGCCCTTATTTAATATGCTCTTAAAGCAAACCCATCTCTCCTCCGTATTCTTTGTTCCTAATATTTTATCCCAATTTATGCCTTTTAGCAAGGTTTGTAGTTTAGGGAAGTTGGCTCTTTTGAAATTCAGTGTCTTTGTATTCCCTTTATGTTTCCTATTTGTGTGATTTATACTGAAACGAATTGACCTGTGATCGCTGTTACCTAAATTGCCCCGTATTTCCACATCTGTGATCAGGTCTGTATTGTTGGTAATCAGTAGATCCAGTAATGTTTTATTTCTAGTTGGTGCGTCTACCATCTGACCCATAAAATTGTCCTGCAAGACATTAAGGAACTGGCGAGCCTTAAATGAATGCGCGGTTCCCTCCGCCCAGTCTATGTCTGGATAATTAAAATCCCCCATTATGATAACACTTCCCATCCTTGCTGCTAATCCAATTTGTGATAGGAGATCCGTCTCCACTTCCTCCTTCAGGTTAGGGGGCCTATAGCATACTCCCAGTATTATTTTCCCCTTAGCTTCATCCCTTTGGAGCTCTACCCATAAGGATTCCACCTCCTCTCTAGCTCCCTCAGTGATGTCATCTCTCACATTCGCTTGTACATTATTCTTGATATATAGGCATACCCCTCCCCCTTTTTTACCCTCTCTATCCTTGCGGTATAGGGTATACCCTTGAATGTTTGCCAGCCAATCATGAGAGCTGTTGAACCAGGTCTCTGAAATTCCCACAAAATCCAAATCCTCCTTGTACAACAGTATCTCTAGTTCACCCATCTTGTCTGCCATGCTCCTGGCATTGGTGAACATGCCACATAGTTTAGACCGGTCGCATATTGTCCTCGTATTGGGTGTTTCAAAATTGCAACTAGGACTTGCTACTATACTCACCTTGTGTTTTTGTGCTTTGGTTAACCTACCACTAATGCCCCCAACACTACCCTCTGGAATATCATCCGCGCTGGCTATCACTGTCTCTGGACCCTCCCCCCCATCGCCTAGTTTAAAAAACCCCTCTAACTTTTTGGCCATCTTCATTCCCAGCAGATCTGCACCCTCCTCATTTAGGTGCAGTCCGTCCCTTCTATAGTACCGGTTACCGACTGAGAAGTCGGCCCAGTCCTCCAGGAACCCAAACCCCTCCTTACTACACCAGCTCTTCAGCCACTTGTTTACTTCCCTAATCTCCCTCTGCCTTTCTGGTGTGGCTCGATGTACCAGTAGTTGATTACGGAGTTATTTGACCGCCTCAAGGGAGCAACGGTTTTCACGAAGCTTGATTTGAGAGGGGCATACAATCTTGTGAGCAATCAAAGAGGGCGATGAGTTGAAAACTGCGTTTAATATTTAGAACAGGCCATTATGAGTACCTTGTAATGCCTTTTGGCCTTTGTAACGCCCCAGCAGTTTTCCAGGAATTTATTAATGATGTCTCTTGAGATTTGTTGCAGTTATGTGTGGTGGTTTATCTCGACGATATCCTCATATTTTCCAAGTCCCTGGAGAGCCACCACACAGATGTCTGCGTGTGCTTCAGAAACTCAGAGAGAACAATCTCTATTGTAAATTGGAGAAGTGCGAATTCCATCGTAAACAGGTTAAATTCCTGGGATATGTCATTTCCACTGCTGGTTTTTCTCCATGGACCCAGAGAAACTTTCGGCAGTCCTACAGTGGCCCCGACCTGTGGGTTTACGTCCTCTGCAGCGTTTTCTTGGCTTGACCAACTATTATTGGAAGTTTATTTGTAACTTCTCGTCTCTAGTCATGCCCCTGACTGATATGAACAGAAAGGACGGTAACCCAAAGAGTTGGTCTCCAGAGTCCATTAAGGCCTTTGAGAGTCTCCAGGCTGCCTTTGTTTCTGCTCCTGTGTTGGCACATCCTGATCCTACGTTACTCTTTATCCTTGAGGTTGATGCTTCTGAGACTGGAGTTGGCGCCCTTCTGTCTCAATGTCCTACCTGAGAGCGCTATGCATCTTTGTGGCTACTTTTCCAAGAAATTATCACCTGCGGAGTGCAATTACGAGATTGGTGACAGAGAGCTGTTAGCGTCATTTTAGCCCTGAAAGAATAGAGACATCTCCTCGAAGGTACCCCTGTGCCGGTTCTCATTCTTACTGTCCATAAGAATCTCACATTCTTGTCAGAGGCTAAACGCCTCTCTCCCAGAAGGGCACGATGGGCTCTTTTTTTGTCAAGTTTCAATTACATTGTCTCATTCTTACCCGGTACTAAGAATGTAAGGGCTGACGCTTTGTCATGACAATTTTCTTCCACTTCCAAGATGGAGGAGGTTCCGGTTCCTGTGATTCCTCCTGATTGTATTCTGGCTACGGTTCGCACTAGTCTCACCTCTCCTTTGGGTGACAAAATTCTTTCTGCTCAGGTCGATGCTCCTCATGAGAAACCGTGTGACCACTGCTTTGTCCCAGAGAGTCTCCGTATTGCCGTGCTCCAGACTTACCATTCTCCCAAGGTTGCTGGCCACCCAGGGAAGAATCAACTCTTTTGGGCCATTTCCCAACAATTCTGGTGGCCTAGTCTACGTGCTGATGTAACCGCCTTCGTAGCTGCCTGTTCTGTGTGTGCTCAGAGTAAGACTCCATGACACCTTCCAGTGGGCCTCCTACAACCCATACCCAATGGAGAGAGGCCCTGGACCCACCTGTCTATGGATTTCATTGTGGAGTTACCCAACTCCCAGGGCAACACAGTTATCTTTATGGTGGTTGACAGGTTCTTGAAAATGTCTTATTGTATTCCACTTAAGAAGTTGCCCACCTCTAAGGAACTGGCTTCCATTTTTGCTCGGGAGATCTTTCGCTTACATGGGCTACCCAAGGTGATTGTCGTGGACAGGGGTAGTCAGTTTGTGTACCGGTTCTGGTGAGCCTTCTGTGCACAGTTGGGAATTCAGCTTGCTTTCTCCTCTGCGTATCACCCACAGTCTAATGGGGCAGAACGAGCCAATCAGTCCTTGGAGCAATTCCTACGTTGCTATATTTTTGACCATCATAACAACTGGTCAGACCTCTTACCGTGGGCGGAGTTTGCTCACAATAGTGCCTTGAATTCTGCTTCCCGATTGTCCCCGTTTATGGTGAACTATGGTTTCCAACCTTTCATGTTGTCTGACTCATTTGTTCCGCAGAGTATTCCTGTGTTAGAGGAGCATCTCCGTGGTCTTCGTTCCACTTGGGCACAAGTCCAGGAGGCTTTGCGACATGCTAATGATAGGTACAGACTCCATGCTGACAGCAGACGCCTGCCTGCGCCTTCCTACCAGGTTGGGGACAGGGTCTGGCTGTCATCTCGCAACCTCCGACTTTGTGTTCCCTCTCTGAAGTTCGCACCTTGGTTTATTGGGCCTTTCCGTATTCTTCGTAGGATTAATCCAGTGGCTTATGCATTAGGAGGGGGTACTGTCAGGGCTGGGCTCAGCCCTTCCTTCCTCTGAGCTGGCTGCTCAGCTGTCGGCTAATTGCCAGCTCCTATCTCTCCACAGTGACTCACCTGTTGATGATATCCTGCTCATCAGTCCTGCCTACTTAAGCCATCCAGCCCAGATGATCTCTGCCTTCGCCTTGGTCAACATCACAGAGAATCTCCTGCGTTCCTGTTAAAGACTTGCTTGGCTGACATTCCTTCTGGCTCCAGATCCTGCTTGCTGTTCCACTACGCTGATCTCTGACTACCTGACTTTCTGGCTTGTCTGACTATCCGTCCTGGTTACCGAACGTTGGCTATGTTTTGACTATGTTTGTTCTATTTTTTTTAATTAATAAACAAGTGTGATTTAACTGTACTTCTGTCTCGGTCTGATTCATGGTTTCTGACAGAAGGACAGTAAACTGCCCCCTTATTTAGAAAGTTTGGAGATCCCTGCTTTAGAGTTTCAGGAAGTCACAGAGTGCTGTGAGGTAGCTGGAAGTCACAGGAGTAACTGGAGACATAGGCGCATACAGAGGTTACTGGGGTCACTGGAGACATAAGAGAGCAGGGGTCTCTAGAGATGCTGTGGTCACTGGAGACACAGGAGTCATTAGAGAGCCAGGAGCTCAGGAGTCACAGAGGTCACCGGAAACACAGAAGCAATGGGGTCCCCAAAGATGTTGAAGTTACATGAGGCACAGGAGTACAGCAATCATTGGAGACACAGGGGGTGCTGGGAACACAGGGGCTGCTGGGGTTACTGGAGACACAGAAGCATAGCGGTCTCTAGAGATGCTGTGGACACTGGAAACACAGAAGCACTGGGGTACCTGGAGATGCTCAGGTTAAAGGGAACACAAGAGTCAGTGAAGATACAGAGGAGTAGCGATCACTGGAGACAGAGGGGCGCTAAAATCAGAAGGGATGCTGGAGATACAGGCAGGCACAGAGTAATGCAGCAGGAGGCTCGGTTTAGGCGTAGTGATGAGTTTCTCAAACACAGAGCAACAAACTACCCAGCTGCTTAGGGCATTATCTGTTAGCTGATTGGCTGTTAAAGTTTTGGAGGTCACGCAGCAGAGAAGCCTTGGTTGGCGGAGTGGGTGAGTACGACATTCATGTCGTAATTCCTGGCTCTGTTTCTGTCCACCTGGGAGTTTTGGGTTTTCCTGCCCATCTTCGTGTGTCCCAGCTCCTTCTGTTATATACTCCATAATATAAAATGAAAAGAATCTGGTAGGGATTGAGGGAGCCCCTTACATAATGGGCAAAGCAGGTTTGCAGACCCAGAGATTTGATGTTTGCCTTTAAGCCCAACTCCAGGCTGCAAAAATAAAAACCCTTTGCATTGCACCCCCCCCACCCCAACAAGGGTTAAATTCTCATTATGTCAAAGAGAAATGAAAAGGATGCTTTGCTTAACTTACCTCCGCTATTACTGACCCCTAGAGCTGTTCTCCTCTCTCTTCAGGCTCTCTGCAGTTCCTCTAAATAATCATGTACAGTGGAGGGATCATAACCCTGCATTGTACATGGAAGAGGCAAGAGTGCAAACACAAATCGGGATAAAAAATCTTGCGAGCTACAGAGATTGATCACTTATAATAATATATTATATATGCAATATTTTCAGCTGCTGACACTGTTCACATTCCCATATAGTTGTGCTAAATAAATATAAAAAATCAATGTGCCATGCTACACTCTGCAAACCAAGTAAATCCTGTAAACTGATGCTGTGTACACACGACCGGACTTTCGATGGACTGAATTACGTCTGACTTTTCGACAGACTTTCGACTGACTTTTCGACGGACTTCCGTCGAATCGGACTTGTCTACACACAATCACACCAAAGTCCGACGGATTCGACTAAACTAAAATAAGGAAGTTCATAGCCAGTAGCCAATAGCTGCCCTAGCGCCAGTTTTCGTCCGTCGGACTAGCATACAGACGAACAGAGTTTTCGACCGGACTCAAGTCCGTCGGAAAGATTTGAAACATGTTCTAAATCTAAAGTCCGTCACATTTTCGACAGAAAAGGTCCGCTGCGGGTTCGATGAAGCCCACATACGGTCGAATTGTCCAACGGATTTGTTCCGTCGGACAAGTTTGTCCGAAAAGTCCAGCCGTGTGTACACGGCATAAGTGCAAAGTTGCATATCCAGTGTTCAGGATCATATTCCATATAAACAAAAAGTGCTAAATGTACCAACAAATAAATCATATAAATAAGTACAAGATTATATATCCAGTGTTCAGGATCCTATTACATATAAACGAAGGGTGCTAATTATATCAACATGTGCAATAAATTGTGCTGTCCATAAGGTGCACTAAAGTGCTCAATTGTGTCCATCAATAAATGTCCTTGAAATATTATAGTTGAAGTAAATCCATGTGAAAAGTCCTCCAAACTTATCCGAAGTGTCACCACTCTTGTGCTCCGCCCCTAAGTAATTATGCTCACTTCAGGGCGTGTGACCGCACAGTTAAGTTTGGTCAGAAACACTGTTGAAGCACCCCTGGGTCTGTGTTATCTTGACTCTGCAGTTTTCTGAGCTGTTCTATGGATATATCCTCGGTGCATAAGTACAAAAGCCAAGCTACATAGTGCTTTATCATTTAAAAAACATATTTATTAAAAAACATCTCATACATCGAAGGTGATTATAGCGTGCCACACTGTGTCAAGCAGATCTGTATATAATCTAATTGAGAGCGTATGTCCATTCGTTTGCCCCCAGCTGCTTGTTCCGAGGAAGCTGCCACTGCCTACACGGTCCAGTCCCCTCCCCAACGCGTGTCGACACAGGGATCACGTGTCTTCCTCAGGGTGTTTGCTATTGGATGATTAGTTAGGGCAAAATAAATAGTGTATTGGTGCCCATTATTGTGTAGTCCAGATTCACAGTCATTTTTGTGTAGTTCATTTCCACGGAATTTGTTTGTAGTCCTTTCTATCGCTACATTAACTATATACAGCGCGCCCATTGCTTTGCAAAATTATACTATTTAATAATGTGTGGGCTAATAATGTATTAATGTAAGGATGGTATGGTAAACGGACATTCGTCTCCTTGGATCATAAACCGAACATATAAATACTTAAACACAATAATGATTTTATACACAATGAATTTCTATCAACAATCAATATATTAAAACCTGGATTTTATATATATAAAAAAAATACATATGTGGGTGTATTATATATCCAATAAGACAATGAATCACAATATATCCATTGACTAGTTCGATATTCTTGTATTTTAAAGCGGAGTTCCGCCTAGGTAAAAGAAAAATTAAAAGTCAGCAGCTACAAAATACTGTAGCTGCTGACTTTTAATATAAGGACAGTTACCTATCTGGGAATCCCGCGATGTCGGCACCCGAAGCCGACCCGTCCCTCGGATCCAGGTGCAGGTGCCGGCATCCTTACTAAGGGAAACAGGAAGGTAAGCCTGTTTCCTACTGCACATGCGTGAGTCGCGCTGTCTTCTGGGACCTGTGTGAAAGCAGCGGGGGGGGGGATTAGGAGGGCCAGACATTGCGTATTTCGCCACACAATATTGCGGCAATCCTTCCTTGGAAGTGGGAGCAGATACCTGCATTTGACAGGTATTCGCTCCCCCCTCCCCCCTGAAAGGTGGCAAATGTGGGGGGGGGGGATGAATCAGTTCCATGGAAGCTCCATTTCTGGGTAGAACTCCGCTTCAAGGAACTATCTAATATATAAATTTATTATGTATTTTATTTTTGATTTTATATTTTATTTATTTTTTTATAGCCTAATATGTCGCTCATCATAACAAACGACCAACTCATAAAATATTAATTAACATAAATAATTATTTTTAATATATGGGGAAGAAATCGTATCAAAGTTATTGTGACTGCGAAACTTAATATTCATTCCCCACATAACTACATAACAATAAAATTACAGAGCAGCCGCAGGCAAACGAATGGACATACGGTCTCAATTGGATTATATACAGATCTGCTTGACATGTGTGAGTGCCCTGTATGAGGAGTTTTTTAATAAATATGTTTTTTAAATGATAAAGCACTATGTAGCTTGTCTTTCTACTTATGCACCGAGGATATATCCATAGAACGGCTCAGGAACCTGCAAAGTCAAGATAACACAGAACCCAGGGGTGCTTCAACAGTGTTTCAAACCAAACATAACTGTGCGGTCACACGCCCTGAAGTGAGGATAATTACTTAGATGGGGGGGGGGGGGAGTACGAGAGTGGTGACACTTCGGATAAGTTTGGAGCACTTTTCACGTGGATTTACTTCAACTAAAATATTTCAAGGACATTTATTGGTGGACACAATTGAGCACTTTAGTGCACCTTATGGACAGCACAATTTATTGCACATGTTGATATAATTAGCACCCTTTGTTTATATGGAATAGGATCCTGAACACTGGATATGTAATCTTGTACTTATTTATATGATTTATTTGTTGATTCATTTAGCACTTTTTGTTTATATGGAATAGGATCCTGAACACTGGATATATAATTTTGCACTTCCCGTCCGACAGACTTTCGACAGACTTTTGATGGACTTTTGGCGGACTTTCTAACGACTGGACTTGCCTACACACGATCACACCAAAGTCAGACAGATTTGTACGTGATGACGTACACCGGACTAAAATAAGGAAGTTGATAGCCAGTAGCCAATAGCTGCCCTAGCGTGGGTTTTTGTCCATCGGACTAGCATACAGACGAGCAGATTTCTGGGTCCGGCGGAGTTACGACGTAAAGATTTGAAGCATGTTCCAAATCTAAAGTCCGTCAGATTTGCGACTGGAAAAGTCCGCTGAAGGTCCGGTGAAGCCCACACACGATAGGATTGTCAGCCGGATTTGGTCCGTCGGCGTCCGTCGGACAAGTCTGGTTGAAAAGTCCAACCGCGTGTACGTGGCATTAGTTCACAGGATTTACTTGGTTTGCAGAGTGTAGCGCAGCACATTGATTTATAAGGCCCCTTTCACACGGACGGATAGAATGGTGCTTTTAGCTGCGGATTTTCTAGTTTTCTACCGCAGCTAAAAGCACACAATGCTTTCCTATGGCCCCATTCACACACTGCGTTTAGCTGCGTTTTGATTACCTGCGGTTTTGTGCGGATAGAAAAAATAGAATTGACTGCGTCCAGGAGCGATTTAGCGCAGCTATCCGCACATAGAGTGCAAAACACATCTGGGAATTACTTAGAGATGAACTTTGTAGAAGCGGCTGCACAGCTGAAGGAGCCCTACTGGAACAAGAAATAAGGTGTGCATTACAACGTAATCCTCTACCCCTGGGCAAAAACAAACATTTAAGTCTTGCAGTGTGGGGGACCAAGGGTAGGCTTTAAAGTTCAAACCCAAGCATTTTTTTTGTATTTTAGATAGATGAACAAGATTTAGATCCCCTACAGATATATATATATATATATATATATATATATATATATATATATATATATATTGCTGTCTGTGTCTCCACTGGAGCAATTTTTCCTTATTTCCTGTCCCAGTGACATTGTGTCACAGCGATTGGACGTGAAATCTCTCCAGTATGTGGGTGGAAAGAGTGATAAAATTGACCAGGAGGGGATAAAACAGAAAATCTTCAAGGTTCCTACTTCTGTGTGACACCCACTCCCATAATTCCTTGTCCCGGTATCACAGGGAGGGAAAGCAGGGGAAATCCCCCAATGGGGACACAGATAGCAATAAAAACCTGACAGAAGTTTTAACTCTCTGGAGATGGTTTTTTAAGTTGTGAATTTTGGTGCACATGCAGGAGAACCTTCTCTGGTGTATATCCTACATTTACCAACTATTTTCTTGGTTGAAGAAGCATTAAAATTGCATGTAGCGAGGAATGTACATGGGTTTGAAGGCTGATCCTGCACAGAATACAGATTAGAGATGCTGTAAGAACAGTCTCATAGGGGGAACATGCCAAACAAGAGTGGAATGTCAGATGCACAAAGTACGCACCATATTAGCATTGGCAAAGGCTTCCCAGAGGGTCAGACCTAGTTCATCCCCGGTATAGAAGTGTCATTCAGGCAATGCACCCTTCGGATGAGTCCTGCTTGTACTGACCTCTCATCTGCCTACATATCTCTATGAGGTTCTGACTGCACACATTTACAAATCTTATGTGACAGTTCTCCAAAGGATGTATCTTAGATGTGCGATCAAAGGACCCAACACAGCTGTCACTCTGTACTTGTTAGCTCTGCAAAAAAATGAAGCTGAAAGATGTTTAAAAGGAATCTGTTATGAGGAAAATAAGGAAATTCCATTTCAGACTTGTTTTATCCTGCCCTATTCCTGGGCTGTCATCCTCATAATCTAACGTCACTACTTTGTGAGTCACTGACCCAGAACTAGTGGGCAGATCAGGAGTTCCGACTTTTCCTAGGTAAGTGGCCTGTGTCAAAATTGCTTCTCTCTTCCTACAGGAAATTCAAAAGCAGGATGTCAATTGCAGATAAACCTGTCAATAAATATACCCAGAAACATCTCAAACTGATCTCAAATGCATAAACTTCAATACAAAGCAAACAAAAAATAAAACTTATGGGACTTTAAAAGGTACTAGATATGTGTCAAGCAAACATTTGATAGAATTTCAGTGTTTTATTAACAAAATAAATAAAATCTATTGCATAAAATAGAACAATGTTTCTCAACCTTTTTTCCTGTAAAACCTATTCTAATTGTTTTACATAATGCAGCAACATAAGTACACGTAGGACACCCAACGTTAGACGTGATTTATTCTTCCAAAGCAAATACACTTTTGCACACTTGTACTGACTAGTATTCCTGTTTCTCTTCTCCCTCAGTTTCTCTCCATCACTTAGCTAATGAGACCCCAAATCTGATGGAGAGAGGCAAGGGAGGGTCAAACAAGGATGATACGCAGGCCACTGACATCCTCCTTATCATCTGATGATGTTATTGGTCCTTAGGAGGTTGGCAGCTAGAAGGTTGTAATGGTGTGCAATGAAAACCTGTGGCTTTGTGTAACTAAAAGTCAGCTTTCATCCACCCACTGGCTCATATACAATTTTGGGGCAATTTTTAGGCATTTTGCCAAGGCACCCCAGAAGAAACCTCAAGGCACCTTAGGGTGCCTGGCCACTCAGGTTGAAAAAGGCTGAAATAAAGTAACGAATGTAAGCAAATCCGAAAATAAGTTTAAATGAAATGCATTTGTTAGTTTTATTTCACTTGGATTTATTGAGGAGAGCTGGTTGCTAAGGAGCAAGCGGGCGCCGTGTCCTTAACAAACATGACTCGTTTTTGGATCCATTTGTTAAGTGAAGAATACATTTTCGGATGCATTGGTTATTGGACGGATTTTTGTTTGTTTGACATTCGTTTTGTTTAATTCGGAAAAGAGTTGGTTGTTAAGGAGCGGGTGGCAGGCCGGCTGCTGCATCCTTAACAACCATGACTCATCACTGTCTGCAGAATGTAAACAAAACAAATGCCGGTTTAAAAAAAAAAAAAAAAGGGGGGGTTCATTCCAATCCATTTGGGGGAGGTATGGATTTTAGGAAATTGTTTCAATTTTGGCATGGGGTTCCCCCAAAGGGCCTGGTAGGGATTGGGGGGACCCCATGCTGATTTTTTATTTTTTATTTAATTAAACCGGAAATTGGTTTAGTTTACATTCTGCTGACAGTGGGAAATCCTGCTGACAGCGGTTGAGTCCTTGTTGTTAAGGACGCAGTGGACAGCCTGCCACCTGGTCCTTAACAACCAGCACTATTCCGAATGAAATAAAACAAATGCTGAAGATACATAAAGGAATCAGTCCACTGAGGAATGGATCCAAAAAGGAAACAAAACAATATTTTCCGGCATGCACTTGTCTAATACATAGTACTAGCTGTATATAAATTCAACTTTCTTGCTGTTGTCTGATGATGGGTTGACCTCAATCATCAGACAACACATTCGTGTGTTGATTGGGTTATGGAGGTGTTATAGTAGTGTGACGTTGAGTAATATACCAACCCTCTATTTTATGGTAGATATTTTTATTATTATGTTAATAGGACATTGCAGTTTTAACAAATGCTTGGTTGACACCATGTGTACAGTAGTACCTTTAGAATCCTCAAAGTTTTATTGTGTTTTGTATTGAATAAGGGCAGATTGTAACATAAGGGAAGATGGTAACTCCCATTAAGCGGATAACACTCTCATATAGTAATACTGGTCCAATGATCTCAGATCTAAGCTAAATGCACCTGAATCTGTATTTGTCCATTGACACTAGCCCTTTAAATGTTTCTTTGTTCAGCATACACCTATCAATGTGACCGTTGGCATTACAGCCCAGTGGAATTCATAGAAATCGATATGCAGTCAGATAGACTCCATTTTCACAGTCTTACCTCTAATTTCAGCTGTGCAGGGTGCCTAAATATGAATGTGCAGTCCAATAGGCACCAGAGTTCAGTCTCAGTAATGCAACAGACCTGGTCAGACATGCTCTCTCCTCTGATATGCAATACAAGTCTACGAGAAGAAGCTTGTGATGAGGGGTGTGTCTATTACTCAGCTATGCCAGCACAGAGCACTGGAGTGTGATTACAGGAAGCAGAATTTTCACAGATAGTGGGGAAACATAAACAAATTGGAGACAAGTGTAGGCGCAATCAACTCAGGAATCATATAAATCTCATGCGAATCTGCTAATAAGTCAATATTCTGTGATGGAGCAAAGAAAGGGATAATTGGCCATATAGCATACACAGGCTGATAAGTCTATGTGGTCATGCTGGAGGGGATAAAAAACGTCCAAAGGAAGCAAGCAGGGCTGCCGTCATGATGCAATAGAAACCATATTCCAGGGGCTGCAACAAAACACAAGTGGAGAGGCGCCTCTGGGTGCAGTCGTTTTTAGAAAACACAGCTTTAATACACAATAAGATCAACTCACATTTACATGAAGATACAAAGGCATGGTATCAGTATGTCAGGATGACGCTCCCAATTCCTGTGCTGAGCGGGTTGCTTACTGAAAGCGATGTTAGAGTCCCTTCTGACAGATGGAGAAGCCGGCTCCGGAAGGTGACCTCGGACTGAGGCGTGGAACGCAAGGGACAGCTGGCTGCAGGGGGATGACGTCATCAAAGGTGGACACGTTTCGTGAGCGTGCGCACTTGGATGTACTGCAAGTCGCGCTCCTTTCTCAACAGACATAGTCTGAAACCAGAACGGGCCGCTGATAAAGGAATAGGGAAGATACATGGGCGGAGCCAAATAGAAGGAAGGAGCTTGAAACATAAACAAATTGACAGAGGTGACCGGAACAATGGGGTGAGGGGAAATCTCCAAGTGGTGACAGCCAGTGGCGTAGCGTGGATGGGGCCACAGGGGTGGTTGCCCTGGGTGTAAAATTCTTAGAGGCCTGAACTTAGTAAGGATTTAGGGTGAGCAGAGGCAGGAGATGAGTGCATGATCCTGTTCTGATCCTGTCAGGGGCGCACTCCCTCCTCTCTCTCTTAGACTATGGGGGTGGGTCCAGCTGGGCGGTTCTAGGTCAGAGTGGGCAGAGTTAAGGAGAGTGAGTGGCGCACTCATACTGAGTGTGTGGCAGTGCGCTGCTCAGTGCAGTTGAAGATGCATCTGATCTCTCTTCTCCTTTTTCTGCCTCCTCCCCAGGACCACCGCCAACTGGCATGCTCTAAAACTGCTCCAACTACTGGTGAGCCTGGGGGGGCGACTGTATGGAGTTGGGGTTAGCAATAAGGGGGTGGAAGGACTGGGGGTGCACAATGGGCTTGTATGGCATTGGGAGGCATAATGATGGGATGAAGGGAATAGGGGCGGATGAGAAAGTGGGGACACAGGAAAAAACCCCAACATAATGTCTAACCATTTCTAACTGAGAAAACATTTTTAGCTGGAATCAAAGGGTGCCTACTATCACACAGTTAAGTATGTTTATCATGTGCAGCCCTTTTAAAGTAGAACTATAGGCAAAACTTTTATTTTGGATAGAGCAAGGGAGGGTTATAACCCCTCCCAGATTTCTTTTCGCTATCTGTGTCCCGTTGTGGGGATGGAATGGGATGAGTTATCATTCCCTGCTGCAACTGATACTGGATTTTCAATTTACTATCATTATTTGTCATATATATGATATTACATGCGGGAAGCAAACTCTGGTCTAAGATTATGTGTAGAAACAAGCACTATTGTTTTTAAAGGGTTAGACCCCTAGTATGTCTTTTAACATTTTCTAATAAATACTTTTTTATCTTCAGCAATGTATTGACTTTCATTCTGAGAGGGGTTCTTTCAGCACCTTTAAAGTCCCATTCTGTATGATGTTGTGTTGGGCGGGTATAACCCCTCTCAGATTTCTTTTCGCTATCTGTGCCCCATTGCGAAGATTTTCCCTTCACTTCCTGTCCCATAGCCAAAACAGGAAGTGAGAGGAAATCTCTGCAAATTAAAGAAATCCATTGGGAATTCCCAGGTCACCAGACCTAGTGTCCCCATTGGAAGATTTCTACTCTTCTTTTCTCACTTTTATCACTTTTCTGAGGACAACCCAAAATGTGGGATTTTCTTTTACTATCACTTTCAATAATAACGGTAAACCGGACAAACAGAGAGGGGGAATCTCCTTAATGGGGGCCACAGACAGCAATAAAAATTGACAGGGGTTCTAATCCCTCTGCACACTATCCAAAACTAAAAAAAAAAAAAGTTTTCTCTTTAGGTATACTTTAAATTAGATGCAGCAATGCTATCACTCATTTTATCGTTAAAGAGAACCAGTCATTTTGGGCTACAATTATTTATTATTTTCTCATTTAGTAATGCCTTATAAAATATTTATAGTCAACCTTTCTATAGCTCTACTTACTTTAGATTCCAATCAGTATGGTGGATGAGCCATTTCAACTCCAGTCTTTATTTTATCCCATCATTTTCAGGTAAAAATGTCCAATTTATTCACATAAATATCATTAGGTGGAAAACTCTAATATCTCTGCATTAAAAGGTTATTGCATTTTTAAAAGTCCAATTTCTCAAAGCTCCTTATTTTATCTAATAAAGCATTATAACAAAACCTAAAGCTGAATTCCAGGCAAAAAGTTAAATACACAGATGAAAAAAACATGAGAGAGCTGCTTTGCCTGCTGAAAGGTTTGTATTTCTGTCCATCCATTCTTGATATTTACACAGCTCTGACTGGCAGGGGACCTGATTTTTCATTGCTGCAGATAAGTAACACTTTGAAATCTATCTTTTTATTGTTCTGTTTCAAATTCCATTTTATGCATTGACTTACCCCCATAGATCATAATTTGCCTAGACAGAATGGTCACCTGCTGATTCAGCACAATCCACAGACAGCTCAGACAAGGAAGTTAAATCTATTTATTTATTACAGGTACTTATATAGCGCCATCGATTTATGCAGCATTTTACATATATTATACATTAACATTAGTCCCTGTCCTCAAGGAGCTTACAATCCAAGGTCCCTATCACACACATAGTAGGGCCAAATTTACCTACCAGCATGTCTTTGGAGTGTGGGAGGAAACCAGAGTGCCCGAAGCAAACCCATGCAGGCACAGGGAGAACATGCAAACTCCAGGCAGGTAGTGCTATGGTTGGGATTTGAACCAATGACATTGGTGCTGTTAAGTGGGAGTGCTAACCACTTAGCCACTGTGCTGCCCACAGGGAATCCACTGCAATTTTACTTCTCAGAGAACAATACTGAGGATGTTTTTCTGGTTTCTTGAAGTGTAAAAAGAAAATGATCTTCCCAGCCTAGCTTCTGCTATGAAGACTAAGACAAACTGAGGGAACATGGAAAAAGACAGGGAGGGACCAACAGGAGCTGCATCACCCAGCACCAAACAAGAGGGGGAAATAGGAACTTACGAAGGTAACATAATAATAAGTTGCTGCTGTTCTGCACCACCACTAGGTGTCAGCAGACACCAAACCATTATAATATTCAATGCAATTCAGAATATGACATCATAAGTGGGACACAAGAGATCTTGTCCCTTTCTGAGCCTATGTCTGGACAGTAAAAAAAGGAAGCAATTGACTGATGAGCTCATCTCTCTTCCACTCCCCTCTCTAACATGACTGCAGTACAGCTGATTGGCCCCCTGTGCTTCTTCTCTCTCTCCATGGCTTTTATGAAAAGATATACTTTATATTTACTGTAATTGCATATCAATGAATACAGGACGTATTGATTTATGTCTTGCATATATGCCTGGAGTTCCCCTTTAATTCCTCATTCCAGCCAATTCAGTAAGGCCGGCCATAGATGGTTCAATTCGGTTCCTGCTGAACTGGTCGAGATTAGAATTACGTGTGGGCAGGCTGAATGTACCAAGTTGATCAATTGATCAACTTGGGTACAACCAGCCTGCCAGATTCACTTGCGATTATTGCTAGCGGCTGCTATAGCCGCTAGCAATAATTACTGTCTTCCGGGGCAGCGGCTTCCCCCGCCGAGAGCAGACAATAGCTCAGCACGATGGATTCCCCTGTCAGTACTGTCTGTGTTGATGGAGGAATCATGCAAATTTCCCCATTCATGAGACCTGTAGTGTTCACTTATCTCTCTCCAAAGCCCTAAGTGCCGTGTCTTTCTGCCGCTCCATTCCTCTGTTATCAGCATGATAACTTCTGACAAGCTGACACAGGAGATAAAAGCAGCTGGAAACTTGTGTTGCGGTGGGAACGTAGAGATAGACAAGCAGAAAGCTTATCTATACACAGCACAGCTCTGCAAATGTCTTCTTTCCCCTGCCTATGTGGAAGGGGGGGTGCCTTTCCTCAAATCAGCTCTCACACAGTGATAGTGTATGCCCAGACTCCCCTCCCACTGCTGAAACAGGAAGAAAAATCTCTAACACTATGTCCCCTTTCTAAAGAATATATAAAGCTGAAGACAGCGGATATGCATGTAATACTTATATAGGGAGATTTCTTTCATCTCTGTGTATCATCTGAGGCTGTTGACTTCACTGGGAATATGTGAGGGTTTACATCCACTTTAAGTACTAAGTCATGTTTTGCTTGGGGATCAAATACTTATTTTACTCACTGAACTGCAATTTAATTCATAACATTTGTATCGTGGTTTTTTTTCCAAATTTTTGGTTGATATTTTGTCTTTATCATTTAAAATACACCTATGATAAAAATTATCGACCCTTCATTTCTTTGTGAGTGGGCAAACATACAAAATCTAAACGGGATTATAACAGTTATAATAATTATATTTGCAATGCTGTTTAACCACTTGCCGCCCGCCCACCGTCAAATGATGGAGGGACGGTGTGGCTCTCGTTCTGGGTGGACGTCACATGACGGCGCACCCGAACAGCTGTTCCCGCGCTACAGTGCTGTGATCGCGGCTGGGCCATGTTGCTAGGACATGGCCTGACCCCAATCTCTGTAAAGAGCCGCTGATGCGGCTCTTTAACCATATGATCGGCTGTGTCCAATCACAGCAGGTCACATGTAAACACAGAAGAGATGGGGACAGCAAGAGATGTAATCGGTGCCCTGATTACAATAAAGCACCAGAAGTGCCAGCAATCAGTGCCCACCTGTGCCACCAATCAGTATCCATTAGTAATGCCAGTCAGTTCTGGTTTTCAGTGCTCATCGGTGCCGCCTATCAGTGCTCACCATCAGTGCCGTCTATCAGTGCTCATCAGTGTCCATAAGTGCGGCATATTAGTGCCTCCTCATCAGTGCCCATAAGTGCTGCCTCATCAGTGCAGCCTCATCAGTGAAGGAGAAGAAAAAAGTAAAACTGCGCATAGATAAAATTATATAAACAAAAAGTGAAGCTGCAAATTCCTATGTGTAACACAAACATAAAATGAACAATTAGAAAAAATGGAACTGCGCTAAGAAAACAAACTTATGCAGATGACAATTAACTATCATAAAGTGCAAAACCTCGTAAAGGTATATAAAACATATACATGGTGCTCAAAAAGTATGCGTTAAATGAACACACAGAAGTGCATTTTCATGTGCATCAGTGCAAATTTATAGGATATTGAAAGTCCGTGAAGTTGATAAGATGGTCACCCAAGTGTTAATAAAGATGTGGAAAATCTTGATGATTAGGAATAAAGTGTCCGATCCACCATCACCAATATAAATGCTGGCCGCTTACCAGAGACCCATGACCCCCCACTACAGAGGGTCTGGGTAAGCTGTTAAGAAATGGTTACTTCGGACCACCATCAAGGAACCAGACAGTTTCGCTAGGTTGAGATGTTGGGGGCCTCGGTGTCAGATGGATCATTGGCAGAGCATCAAACCCTCAGCAACAAGGTTAACCATAAATGGAAAAGAGAGCTCCAAATAGTGTAAAATCGTATGGTTTTATTAAATAAAATGCGTAAACACTCACATGTAAAATCACAATGTTGAACGACTGAAGAGAAGTCTGGGGCACCGGCCGAATACCCACAGACAGCCCGTCCTGCTGGTACATAACAGCGATAGGGGATGACGCGATCACGTTGCTCCGTTCCGCCCTACACGGCGTTTCGTAACAAGATTACGTCTTCCAGGTGCCCCATCTCTAGAGATGAACACATGTAGACAGAGTTGGATTGCTTCTAAGAGGAAGGCATGATTTCTGGGATCTTGAGGCAAGCCTGATGGGTATCCACTAAGGACGTCTATCCACCTGATGCCATCCAACCATTCAGCAGCATCCATCATAGCCATCCCCACTGTCATCCAGGATTCCCTACAATTAAGGCTTTTATCAAAGCCCTTTAAGGTAAGGGCACTGAGAGCACATTTGCACTAAGATCATCCACGTTTATATTTCTCACTGCAACCATGGAAGAAAATCTATGAACTCTAATGCCGCGTACACACGGTCGGACTTTTCGTCTACAAAAGTCCAACGGACGCTGACGGACTAAAGCTGGCTGGTAATCCGATCGTGTGTGGGCTTCTCCGGACTTTCAACTGACTTTTTTAGCCTCAAATCCGACGTACTTTAGATTTGAAACATGCTTCAAATCTTTCCGACGGACTCGAGTCCGGTCGAAAAATCCGCTCGTCTGTATGCTAGTCCGACGGACAAAAACCCACGCTAGGGCAGCTATTGGCTACTGGCTATGAACTTCCTTATTTTAGTCCGGTGTACGTCATCACGTAAGAATTCGACGGACTTTTGTGTGATCGTGTGTAGGCAAGTCTGTTCGTTAGAAAGTCCGCCGCAAGTCCGTCGAAAGTCCGCCAAAAGTCCGTCGAAAGTCTGTCGGACAGGCTGTCGGACTTTTGTAGCTGAAAAGTCCGACCGTGTGTACGCGGCATAACACTATTGATGTGTACCTACTGATGATTTATCTCCGTCAATGAACTTTTATTTGTCACTATCAGCACATCTATTTTCACTATGCTTTGATCAGCACATGTTATATTATTTTATTATTTTTATTATCCCACTATTGGGTATTTCCCACCATTGGGCATTTCCTTCCTTTCGCACACCATTTCCCGGATGGGAATATTTGATGATTATTTCACACAGTAACTTAGTGCACCATTTGGCACATGTTATTTATGGGAAAAAGTCTCATTTGTATTGTTGTGTTCTGCGCGAAATCATTTGTTTATTCATATATTTATTCTGTGGTGGTCATGTGTACACTATAGATTTTGCAGCATTACACTATAGACTATTTATATTGCACCTAATTTATGTGTCACTTTTTTAGTAGCGCAGAGGTCCCCTAACGGTTGTCCATAATATATATATAAATTCAAATAAATACACTATAATTATATAAATAATAATAATTAAAAAAAAAGTACAAAATTGAGTAAAAAATTAAAAATAAAATATAATAATATACATAAATAAATTTAATGTATTCAGCCCCCCTGAATCAATACTTTCCAGAACCACCTTTCACTGCAATTACAGCTGCAAGTCTTTTTGGGGATGTCTCTACCAGCTTTGTACATCTAGAGAGTGACATTTTTGCCCATTCTTCCCTGCAAAATAGCTCAAGCTCTGTCAGATTGGATGGAGAGCGTCTGAACAGCAATTTTCAAGTCTTGCTACAGATTCCTAATTGGATTTAGGTCTGGACTTTGATTGGGCCATTCTAACACATGAATATGCTTTGATCTAAACCATTCCATTGTAGCTCTGGCTGTATGTTTAGGGTCGTTGTCCTGCTGGAAGGTAAACCTTCACCCCAGTCTCAAGTCTTTTGCAGACTCTTATGCCGCGTACACACAAGCGGAATGTCCGACAGAAAAAGTCAGACGGAATCGTTTCATCGTATAATCCGCTCGTGTGTATGCCTCACCGGACCTCTTTTTTTCGAAAATTCTGACGGACCTAGAAATAGAACATGTTCTAATTCTTTCCACCAGAACTCCGCCGGAACCAATTCCTATTGGGAAAACCGATCGTGTGTATGCTGTTCCGACGGACCTAAAACGACGCATGCTCTGAAGCAAGTACGAGACGGAAGCTATTGGCTACTGGCTTTTGAACGTCCTTTTTCTAGTCCCGTCGTACGTGCTGTACGTCACCGCGTTCTGGACGGTCGGACTTTGGTGTGACCGCGTGTACGCAAGACTGTTTCAGCGGAATTCCGTCGGAACTCCGTCGGTTAAACCATCAGAGTTTAGTCCGACGGGAAAACCGGTCGTGTGTATGCGGCATAACAGGTTTTCTTCTAAGATTGCCCTGTATTTGGCTCCATCCATCTTCCCATCAACTCTGACCAGCTTCCCTGTCCCTGCTGAAGAAAAGCATCCCCACAACATGATGCTGCCACCACCATGTTTCACGGTGGGGATGGTGTGTTCAGGGTGACGTGCAGTGTTATTTTTCTGCCACACATAGGGGATTATTTACGAAAGGCAAATCCACTTTGCACTACAAGTGCAAATACAAGTGCAAAGTGCACTTGAAATTGCACTGAAAGTGCACTTAGAAGTGAAGTCGCTGTAGATCCGAGGGGGACATGCAAGGAAAATAAAAAACAGCATTTCAGCTTGCACATGATTGGATAATAAAATTAGCAGAGCCTCCCCTCATTTCAGATCGACCCCTCAGATCTACAGCGACTGCACTTCCAAGCGCACTTGCAGTGCAATTTCAAGTGCACGTTGCACTTGTAGTTTGCACTTTTGTGCAAAGTGCATTTGCCTTTCGTAAATAAACCCCATAGTGTTTTGCTTTTAGACCAAAAAGTTCACTTTTGATCTCATCTGACCAGAGCACCTTCTTCCATGTTTGATGTGTCCCCCACATGGCTTCTCGCAAACTGCAAACAGGACTTCTTATGGCTTTCTATCAACAATGACTTTCTTCTTACCACTCTTCCATAAAGGCCAGATTTGTGAAGTGCACAACTGATGCCCCGTACACACGATCAGAAATTCCGCCAGCAAAAGTCAGATGTGAGCTTTTGGTCAGAAATTCCGACCGTGTGTATGCTTCATCCAACTTTTGCTGGCAGAATTCCAGCCAGCAAAAGATTGAGGGCTGGTTCTCCATTTTTCGGTTGGAAAAGTTCCTATCCGAAAATGCGTTCGTCTGTATGCAATTCGGACGCGCAAAAAATCATGCATGCTCGGAAGCAATGAACTTCATTTTCTCGGCTCGTCGTAGTGTTGTATATCACAGCGTTCTTGACGGTCGAAAGTTCAGAGAACTTTTGTGTGACCGTGTGTATGTAAGGCAAGCTTGAGCGGAATTCCGTTGGAAAAACCATCCAAGTTTTTTCTGATGGAAATTCTGATCGTGTGTATGGGGCATAATAGTTGTCCTGTGGACAGATTCTCCCACCTGAGCTGTGGATCTCA
Source organism: Lithobates septentrionalis (assembly GCA_037952835.1). Taxonomy (NCBI): domain Eukaryota; kingdom Metazoa; phylum Chordata; class Amphibia; order Anura; family Ranidae; genus Lithobates; species Lithobates septentrionalis. The sequence goes on along the minus strand of JBBDGP010002795.1, from coordinate 1,760,968 downwards.
GCAGCTCCTCCAGAGTTACCATGGGCATCTTGGCTGCTTCTCTGATTAATGCTCTCCTTGCCCGGCCTGTCAGTTTAGGTGGACGGCCATGTCTTGGTAGGTATGCAGTTGTGCCATACTCTTTCCATTTTCGGATGATGGATTGAACAGTGCTCCGTGAGATGTTCAAAGTTTGGGATATTTTTTTTATAACCTAACCCTGCTTTAAACTTCTCCACGACTTTATCCCTGACCTGTCTGGTGTGTTCCTTGGCTTTCATGATGCTGTTTGTTCACTAAGGTTCTCTAACAAATGTCTGAGGGCTTCACAGAACAGCTGTATTTATACTGAGATTAAATTACACACAGGTGGACTCTATTTACTAATTAGGTGTCTTCTGAAGGCAATTGGTTCCACTAGATTTTAGTTAGAGGTATCAGAGTAAAAGGGGCTGAACACAAACACATGTCACACTTTTCAGATATGTATTTGTAAAAAATTCTGAAAACCATTTATCATTTTCCTTCCACTTCACAGTTATGTGCCACTTTGTTGTTCTATCACAAAATCCCAATAAAATACATTTACGTTTTTGGTTGTAACATGACAAGATGTGGAAAATTTCAAGGCACTGTAAAAATTAAATAAATAGTAACACAATAGAGAAACATTTATAAAATAAATAAATAGTAAAGAAAAAAAAAGTAAATATAATATAATACAATACAATATACAATACAATATAATACAATATTTAAATAAACAAAATATATATATAATATAAAAATATATAATAATATATAATATAAAAATAAAAATAAATAGTAAATAGTATAAAAATAGTAATAAAAATAAAATAAATAGTAACCAAATAGTAAAAACAATAACATAAATAGTAAAATAATTTATATAAATATAATATATTAATTTAATTAAATACAATATAGTCATATAAAAATAAAATAAATAGTAACAAAATAGAGTAAAAATAGAGAGTTAAAAAATAAAAAGAATACATAAATAAAATATAATAATATAAATAAAATGTAATAATATAAAAATAAAATAAATAGTAATGCAGAAGAGTAAAATTTATAAAATAAATAAATAAATAGTCAAATAGAGTAAAAACAATAACATAAATAGTAAAATAATTTAAATAAATATAATATCTTAAATATAATTATATAAATTATGTAAAAATAGAATAAAATAGAGAATTAAAAAAAACACAAATAATTAAAATATAATAATATAAACAAAATGTAATATAAATAGTAATGCAGAAATGTAAAATTAATAAAAGAAATAAATAGTAAAACAAAAAAAGGAAATAAAATACAATATAAAATTAAAATAAATAGTAGAAACAAAGAAAAAAAGGTAAAAAAAAAGTCAAAACAATAAAATAAATAAATAATAAATAAATAAATTCATTAAATATAATATAATAATATATTGATTAAATGAATGAAAAATAATAATATAAATAATAAAAAAATAAAATTAACAAATAGTAACACAAAAAATAAATAAAAATATGTATACGTTTAAATAAATAAAATATAATAATAAACAAAATAAATAAAAATAGTATAGCATATATAATAATTTAAATAAATAAAACATAATAATATAAATAATATAAAAAAGTAACAAAATAAATAAAAATAATATAAAATATATATTAATTTAAATAAAATACAATAATATAAAAATTAAAATAAATAGTAACAAAATAAATAAAAATAGTATAAAATATATATTATTCGAAATAAATAAAATATAATAATATAAATAATATAAAAATAAAATAAATGTATAGTAACAAAATAAATAAAAATAATATAAAATATATATTAATTTTAATAAAATACAATAATATAAAAATAAAATAAATAAATAGTAACAAAATAAATAAATAAAAATAGTATAAAATATATATTAAATGAAATAATAAAAATAAAATAAATAGTAACAAAATAAATAAAAATAATATAAAATATATATTAATTCAAATAAAATACAATAATATAAAAATAAAATAAATAAACAGTAACAAAATAAATTAATAAACATAGTATAAAATATATATTAATTGAAATAATAAAATATAATAATATAAATAATATAAAAATAAAAAGTAACAAAATAAATAAAAATAATATAAAATATATATTAATTCAAATAAAATACAATAATATAAAAATAAAATAAATAAACAGTAACAAAATAAAGTAAAATCAATATTCTATGAGAGAGATGACATGGAAATTGTAGCTGGCACACACAGCTTCAGTAGCCCCTCCGTGACTCCCCAGCACAGCAGCCCTGATGGTTTCAGGACCCTGGAGAGCTCCCTGCACGCGCGCTCCCGCAGCAGCCAGCAGAGGCCCGGGGGCGCGCCTGGCAGGTGAAGCGTAGAATGTAGCAGTCACAGACAAGGCAGAGGAAGGGGAGTGAGAGGGAGGAGGAGGTGTGAGCTCCAGGGGGAGCTCCTGGTTGTGTCTGCTGCAGGTAAAGCTCATCTCATGCCTGGCAATGAGGGGGGAGGGGGGGGGGATTAACCTTGGAGGTGCTGGGTAGAAGTCAGTGCATGGCAGGCTCCTGTCTTCCCCTTGACCTTATCAAGATGCAATATCCGTGCAGAAGAGGAGGAGGAGGAGGAGGAGGAGGAGGGGGGGGACATGCATGTCTGATGAGTGAGGAGGGAGGTGCTCCCCTCCTGGATGGGAAGAGGTATAGATAGGAGGACAGATCTGGGTGACATGTCACACTAGGAGGTGACATAGGGGGGGGCCATGCACCTCTCTTCTTATACAGCACACAGCTGCCCCTTGCTGGACACCCACTGACACACGTGAGTCCTCCTCTCCCAGCTCTATTCTGCATGCTCTGCCCTTCTTCTCCATGCCATTGTCTGTTATTGCCTGTACAGGGGGGGGGTAATGCACCTACATAGGAGGTGGTGGGGATGGGTGCCCAGGAATGGTCCAGGTTGGTGACTAGTAACACACCTCTGTGCCCTCCTGCAGGTCTGCGCCGTGGCTTGGATGCCGGCTCCTGGTGAAAGATGTGTCATGGAATGAGAGGAGTCAGGAAAGCACTCCCATTTCTAGGTCAGCGGCAGCAACACCCGCTCCTGGCTCTGCTCCTCGGGGTCCAGCTGGCGCTCGGTTTTGGCCCTGTGCAGCTCTCGGTGGGTAAGTGAATATTTCAGCTTTTTTGGAAAGAATAAAATAACTTTGTAATTGCTGACCTCTATGGGAAAATTCTGTGTGCCTGGCTGCGGCACTGATCCCCCGGCTTCAGACCTGGAAGTGGTTACATACAAGGTTAGAACTTTGCCATGACTTTTATAATTTTTTTTTGTTCCTTTTCGGTAACTTCGAAAAAAGTAAATTTTAGGGGCTTGATGACAGCAGGTGGGGTGAGGGAAGGTGTGTAAAATCGCATGTTTTCCCGCACCACACAAAATCAAGCTGCTCTTTGCAGAAATGCACAGATGCCATGAATTTTTAAAGGCACCCCCATGCATCTAGCAAATGCCTGTGTGTTCATGTCCGCCATGCCGTGCCTGTAAAATGCACAGAAAGGCGCCCATGCGATTTTTAAAATCACGTCGCACCAAAACGCATGGAGGTTGATTTACTAAAGGCAAAGAGACGGTTTACTTTGCAAGTGCAGTTGCACTCTACAAGGGAGTTTGCTCCAGAACTTAGTAAATGAAAACTCCCTTGTAGAGGGCAACTGCACTTGCAAAGTAAACATTCCCTTACCCTTTAGTAAATCAACCCCCGTGCGTTTTGGTGCGGCCTGATTTATAAAAAAAAAATCGCATCTGCGCATTTCAGAGGTATAGGACAGACCTTTCAAATTAATGGACTGCCCAAAAATGTGATGCGACACGCAGGAACATGCAAAAATGCGCGGGCGCTTGGACACACCTCCTCAAAATAGATGTGTCAGTGATAGCGGAGGGGGGAGGAGCCCCTTTTGGGTGAAGTTCCACTTTAAACAGTACAAACAGGGATATAGTTACTTTGGGTGAAAAAAAAAAAGACACAAGTCTTATCCAGTCCAACCAATAGAAGGCAAAAAACAAATGATACAATCCTATAGATACACAATCCTATACCCACAGTTGATCCAGAGGAAGGCAAAAAAACCCAATAAAGCATAATCCAATTTGCTCCAGCAGGGAAATTTTTTTTTTTATGATCCCCTAAGAGGCAATCAGATATTCCCTGGATAAACTTTACTTATAAACATATCGGTATGTAGATATCATATACTGCAAATACATTAAAAAAAAAAAAAAACACACACACACACACAGGAACTGCATTACTTTGACAGCAAAATGTATAGAGAAAGATACAATAGGTCATAGAGCCCTGCTCCAAAAAAACCCAAAACATTGCACTAAGACGCAATGCGAATCGGTGCTTTACCGAGTGACTGTATTTTTCGTCTGTCCGTGGCATCGAGTGGGAGCCAGGAAAATGCAGCCAGTTCCATACTTTGATGGCCATTTGTGTGGACTCTAAGGCTTGATTCACATCTATGCATGTTGCTTTTGAGTGTTTCTGCAGTGCTTTTTGCATTTTTTGTAACCGATTTTACCGCGATTTGCGTTTTGCGATTTGTGTATTTTTTTACATTCACTGTATATAGCTGGTTGCTAAGGTGCGGGTCGGGAAGCCGGCCGCCGCGCCCTTAACAACCTTCACCGCTGACAGATGAATGTAAAAAAAGAAATTGACGGCTAAAAAAAAAAAAATAAAAAATAAAAACCCAAAAAAACACCCCAACGCCAAAATAAAAATAAAATAAAAAAATGGCGTGGGGTCCCCTCCAAAATCCATACCAGACCCTTATCCGAGCATGCAGCCTGGCAGGTCAGGAAAGGGAGGGGACGAATGAGCGCCCCCCCTCCCCTCCTGAACCATATCAGACCGCATGCCCTCAACATGGGGGGGTTGGGTAATCTGCGCCCCCCACGCCAAAGCACCTTGCCCACATATTGATAGGGACAAGGGCCTCTTCCCAACAACCCTGGCTGGTCATTGTCAGGGTCTGCGGGTGGGGGGCTTATCGGAATCTGGAAGCCCCCTTTAACAAGGCCCCCAGATCCCCCCCAATGTAAAATGTAAAAAAAAAAAAAACAAGAGCTGGTTTTTGACAAGTCCTTTATTTAAAAAAATAGCTCCGAGCCGTCTTCTCCCCGAGCCGTCTTCTCCCCAAGCCGTCTTCTCCCCTAGTCGTCTTCTCTCCAAGTCGTCTTCTCCCCGAGCCATCTTCTCCCCGAGCCGTCTTCTCCCCGAGCCGTCTTCTCCCTGAGCCGTCTTCTCTCCGAGCCGTCTTCTCCACGAGCCGTCTTCTCCCCGAGCCGTCTTCTCTCCAAGCCGTCTTCTCTCCGAGCCGTCTTCTAACCGAGCCGTCTTCTCTCTGAGCCATCTTCTCCCCGAGCCGTCGTCTCTCCGTGCCGTCTTCTCCCCGAGCCGTCTTCTCCCCAAGCCGTCTTCTCCCCTAGTCGTCTTCTCTCCGAGTCGTCTTCTCTCCGAGCCGTCTTCTCCCCGAGCCGTCTTCTCCCCTAGTCGTCTTCTCTCCGAGCCGTCTTCTCCCCGAGCCGTCTTCTCCCCTAGTCGTCTTCTCTTCAAGCCGTCTTCTCCCCGAGCCGTCTTCTCTCTGAGCCGTCTTCTCTCCGAGCCGTCTTCTCCCCTAGTCGTCTTCTCCCCGAGTCGTCTTCTCTCCAAGCCGTCTTCTCTCCAAGCCGTCTTCTCTCCAAGCCGTCTTCTCTCCAAGTCGTCTTCTCCCTGAGCCGTTTTCTCTCTGAGCCGTCTTCTCCCCTAGTCGTCTTCTCTCCGAGTCGTCTTCTCTCCATGCCGTCTTCTCCCCGAGCCGTCTTCTCCCCGAGCCGTCTTCTCCCCTAGTTGTCTTCTCTCCGAGTCGTCTTCTCTCCGAGCCGTCTTCTCTCCGAGCCGTCTTCTCCCCTAGTCGTCTTCTCTTCAAGCCGTCTTCTCCCCGAGCCGTCTTCTTTCTGAGCCGTCTTCTCTCCGAGCTGTCTTCTCCCCTAGTCGTCTTCTCTTCAAGCCGTCTTCTCCCCGAGCCGTCTTTTCTCCGAGCCGTCTTCTCTCCGAGCCGTCTTCTCCCCGAGCCGTCTTCTTTCTGAGCCGTCTTCTCTCCGAGCCGTCTTCTCCCGAGCCGTCTTCTTTCTGAGCCGTCTTCTCTCCGAGCCGTCTTCTCCCCTAGTCGTCTTCTCTTCAAGCCGTCTTCTCCCCGAGCCGTCTTCTCTCCGAGCCATCTTCTCTCCGAGCCGTCTTCTCCCCGAGTCGTCTTCTCTCCGAGCCGTCTTCTCCCCTAATCGTCTTCTCTCCAAGCCGTCTTCTCCCCGAGCCGTCTTCTTCCTCACCGCCGCTGTCTTCTTCCTCGCCGTTGGGTTACCTGCTAAAAAAAAGAAAAAAGGCCGCTCTTGTCCTGAGGCTGTCTTCCGTTGTGATGTCCCCCGCTGTCTGACATCTCTTATATAGCCATGGGGCGTGGCCATCCAATGACATCACCCGGAGAGCCCTCCCCTTGTGGCGTGACCTTGTGACTTCTGTCAGTGTCCAGAATTCCAGAAGAGCACTGGTTAAAGCTTGTAGGAGGCGTTTTCATTCTCCCCTGATTGTCCTATGAGGCTGCATGACCCCTGACCCTCTGTCTGGTCTGTGTGGTCAGTGCCGATTGGCCCTGTGCTGATCATATACATTCTCCCAAGAAAACAAATACTCTCTAGCAATGCAAACCAAACTGAGCATGTGCAGGAGTGACTCCAAGGCTCTGTTCTATCAGGAGATGGATTGGGGACAGTGGAAAAAGGGTAGGATCAGAGAAGACAGAATCAAACAGGCTTTTTACACAATGCAGAGGATTAACTCCTTAGGTTTCGCAGTAAGTATAACAAGCATGCTTTACTGCATATACAGACTGATTTTACTGTTGTCGGTTTAGTAACACTTTAAATACTAAAGCAGCGCTAAAGTGGAAAAAGAATAAACTGTGAGCAGACAAGTTCTTTATTGCAAAAGATACATGCAGTGTTTCTTCTGCAATAAAATAAACCTACCTGCCTGCTCACAGTCTTCAGTAGAATGTGTTAGAACTGAGCTGCGCATGTGTTGCTCAGTTTACATTCCAGCCCAGTGCCTGTATGCCGGGTGACTGCACTCCTGCACCTGCGTGGGAGTTACAGTACGTCATCCTGCACCAACCAGTCAAGATGGCCAAAAACCAGCATCTGGAAGAAGCCATGGAGAAGATGCCAGCGAGGAACCTCAGACGTTGGACTGTTGCAGCAGAGGTAAGGATTTTGGACTTTAGTTCTACTTTCAGGCCAGATTCACATATATCCGTGTCCACTTTTCTCTTTTCTTCTGTCTTTAAAGTGTTACTAAACCCACAACAGTAAAATCACTCTGTATATGCGGTAAAGCATGCATTGTTATACTCACTGTGGAACCTAAGGGGTTAATCCCTTGCATTGTGTAAAAAGCCTATTTGATCTTGTCTTCTCTGACTCTCCCCTTCTTCCACTGTCCCCAATCCATCTCCTGATGGATTGGGGACAGTGGAACAGAGCCTTGGGGGCACTTTGCACATGCTCGGTTTGGTGTGAATTGCTGGAGAGTTTTTTTTTTCTCTTGGGAGGGTTGCATGTGATCAGCACAGGGCCAATCAGCACTGTCCAGACAGAGGGTCAGGGGTCCTGCAGCCTCATAGGACAAGCTTAACCAGACACTGATGGAAGTCACAAGACTGCTATATACTGCTATATACTCACCGATTTGGGTGGCGCCTATCCCGTCAACTCCTGAACATAAAGGATTACAAAGACACAAAGTGGGGAATCTTCTCCATTTTGTGTCTTCATAATCTTGGGTTTAGTAACACTTTAATGTGCGTTGTACATGCATTTTCATGCATATTCTTTATTCTGTTGGGTGTTACAGCAAATAAAAATGCACAGAAAATTGGACATGCCTTAATTTTACCATTGCAGAGGACAGATGTGAACGTCAATTTATTTTTATGACACATGAGTTTTTGTGTGTTCCAAAGTGCCCATAAAAACATATGTGAGCCAGGCTTGGCAGTATAAACACAATAAAACAATGATTTTATTCTGCAGTTGAAAACCTCATGTTTGCAAGGATGAAAAGTTTCCGGGGGAGGTCCCTGAGACCTGTGATTGCCCCCCAGAAATCACGGATGGTTTGTAACACTGCAGAGTGAGACAAGGAAGGAGCTTAGTGCACCATTCAAGTCCAGCCATACTAAGGGAATGTTTTTGAATGAAACACTCAAATGTCAGGCTTGTGAAAACAGCAGTTTCATTGCATTCTCTAATGGCTTATAGAATCAATATCAAATATGGAAATGTTCTCTGCAACAATGAGTGCAGAGGCCAGATCTGGGCTGGTAGAAGAATTGGAGTATAGGCCGGGAATGACCTGATCTATGTGCTGGAGGCAAACCAAAAAAAATGTTGGTTTAACAGGAAAATCTGCAAATTTTTTGAATGTAGAGCAAAATGCAAACACTGACTTCATATGATTGGTTGTTGATTTGTGAATGTTTGGGGTTATTAGCACTGCATTTTGGGTTTTTAATCTGTGTGTATTTACACATCTTTACCAAGTCTAAGGGTCGGTTCACACTACAACGACTTGGGATCCGACTTGTCAGTCCTCAAGTCGCCCCAAGTCGCTTGACATTGGGAATTGCATTATAGTCAATGAGAGCCGTCCCAGGCTCGGTTCACACTAGGACGACTTGGGATCCGACTTGTAAGCCCTCAAGTCGCCCCAAGTTGCCCCAGAAAGAGATTCACATGACAGTGAATGGGAGCGTCTTAATAGGCACTACTGAAGTCGCTCCGACTTCAGAGCGTACTCCCTGTACTACTTGGATCCGACTTGGTAGGCGACCTGTACCATAGAAATCAATGGAAGTCGCCTCCAAGTCGGGTCTCTCTCTACAGTCAAGCGACTTTGCAGGGAAAAATTTAGTTTGCCCAGGCAAACCCCTCCCTCCCTCCCAGAGAGCTGATTATCCTGTGATTGGCCACAGCCAAAGTCGCCTGTCCTGGAGGCGACTTGAAGTCGCGTTGTAATTTGCTTAAAGTCGCGCTGAAGTCGCCGTACAAAGTCGCGCTGAAATCGTGTTGCCCCTGTGTGAACCGAGCCTTAATGTACACTACTGAAGTCGCTCCGACTTCAGAAAAGGTTCCTGTACTACTTCAAGACGACTTCTAGGCGACCTGTACCCATAGAATTCAATGGAAATCGCCTCCAAGTCTTATCTCCATCTATATTGAAGCGACTTTAAAGGAAAAGAAATTAGTTTACCCAGGCAAACCCCTCCCTCCCAGAGAGCTGATTATTCTGTGATTGGCCACAGCCAAAGTCGCCTGTCCTGGAGGCAACTTGAAGTCGCGTTGTAAGTTGCTTAAAGTCGCGTTGAAGTCGCGTTGAAGTCGCCTTGCAAAGTCGCGCTGAAGTCGTGTTGTCCCTGTGTGAATTGGCACTAAAAGTATGTGGAAGTGTTACATATAATGGAAAAGCCTTAACCCTTCATAGTACACAGCAATTCATTTCACTGAATTTGATGTAATTAAGCATTTAACCAGGAGGGGGCGCTACTGCTAAGGAGGATTTTTGCTTTTCTTGGAGTGCAGCTTTAAAATGCAGGGAGAGGGGTTGGGGACTTCCATGAAAAATGCTAAGTAAATGGCAGAGAATGCATTAGGAAGATCTCCTTCATTGTAGAATCAGCAGGTGGGGTGGTGGTGGGTGATTTGCCCTTGAACAAGCTGTACAGCAACTATAAGGCTGTGCTCACACTTGTAAACAATAATTATTCTGCGCAGATATACTAGAACAAAAGTAAATTCAGTCACGGAATGCTAGCCAGCACTTAAAGGGTAATTCAAAACACCTCAATCAGACAATACATAGAATAAAGTGCAGCGCAATCATATGAGAGTCCATGAAAACATCTGCTTGATGAAGGAACCAATCATATAAATAGGAATAAGAAGAACCTCCTAGGTGTAATCTTGAACAAACGATAATAAAGAGGTGATTTCAGCCCATCCACCACAGATACTGCAGCCTCTCACCTCATATACTCGAGTCAACCTATATAGGTCACACAGCATTTGTCTCACACCTGGGGTACCGATCGTAAGCAATCCGGTCGATGGTCACATAGCACGTATAAATAAGAAAAGGGGAGATAATCTAGTGCTCTCTGTATAAAAGATTTATTGCAATAGTAGGTAAAAATAGCTGGTACTCACAAACACAGCACTCCGGCTGAGTGCAAGCAAACAGGCATGTAAAAACGTCTGGTTTCAAACCAGAAAGATGGCCGCCGGTGACGCCAGACGTAGCTCCTGACGTAGCGTGTCAGCAATGTGTGTAAAATCATGTGCTTTCTCAACATGCACAGAAGTGTGCTGCCCTTTAACTGACTTGTGGTGGTGCCCATTAATAATGGCACCCCCAGGCATCTGCTAATGCATGCATTTTCATGCACCCCAAAACACATGGTTCCACAGCACCATGCGTTTTGGTGCGGCACAATTTTGAAAAACAGTCAGGGACTTCTTTTGTTTCTCTCATGTAGGGTAGCCTATTGAAATAAATGGGCAGTCCTACACGCAAGGCTTGGGAACGCACAGAAAACCTCTTGCATGCTCCGTTGCACCTGCATGGTGTTAGTGGGGCCTTATGGTGGAGCTTTATGACATCATAGTGACTTAGGGGTTGGCAGGAGGAACCACAGCATTCAGCCAGGGACACTGTATTTGTGAAAACTGGAAATGACCGATAGCAGCAATGCCACGAGCACTGCAAGAGGACAAGCAAATATTTATGTCACCACTCCGGAACGGTAAGTATTCATCTTCTTTCTCACATATAGACAAAGCATAAGATCTGTAGGCTGGAGTTCTACCTCATGTAGATGTAATCCCAGTCACTAAACACTCATAAACTGTCATCTCAAAAGTCACTTTAATATTTTCAAAGCTGCAGCTTTTATTAAAATAATCCCTGGTGATGCTGCCTTGACTTAATCAGGCACTTCCTGTTGTAGGGTGACAACGTTCTGTCCCAGTTTCTCTTATATGTTGTCACCCTGGTGCATACATTTCTGGCGAAGACTAGAAGTGGCTGTGAAAAAGCTCACTGAGCTTTCATGGCCTGCCAATGTCACTATCGTAAAGCCCATTTTAAGCAATGACATTTTGCTGCTATTGGAGCAAGTGCATGTAGATAGGAAGTGGCTTCAAGAGAATGCGGTAGATCAGCAGCACTGAAATGCGACAAAGGATGAAAAAAAAGGTGAACATGGTGTTTGGAGAAAACCGTGGTAATTCTTTGTGATAGGCAGTGTTTTAGCAAACTGGGGTTCAGATTTAGCTTTAAAAGGCTGACACAAGCATCCAATCTCATTTTGCTTTGTATGCTTGTCAGTGGCTAACACGGAACATCTTCCCGCAGCTGAGACAAAATACATTGGCGGTTATCGGTGTAAGAGGATTTGTTCTTGACATGGTTCAGGATTGTCAAGTCAGCATTGTATTGAAATGTGATTTTAAGTAATATGTGTGTAACCTTTCCCTTTCAAAAAAGCCGTTCTGTGTATACAGGGACACGCTGGGGGTTATATTGGCATTAAATTAATGAACAGAATACCAAAATTACCCTCTAAAAAGGAAAAAAATCTTCACTGCTAAGAAAACAATAATAAAGATAAGGGGGTTTATTTACTAAAGGCAAATCCACTTTGCACTATAAGTGCAAACTACAAGTGCAAAGTGCACTTGAAATTGCACTTGGAAGTGCAGTCGCTGTAGATCCGAGGGGGACATGCAAGGAAAATAAAAAACAGCATTTTAGCTTGCACATGATTGAATAATAAAATCAGCAGAGCTTCCCCTTATTTCAGATCTACCCCTCAGATTTACAGCAACTGCACTTCCAAGTGCACTTTTAGTGCAATTTCAAGTGCACTTTGCCTTTTCGTAAACAACCCCCATTGTGTCAGAAAAATAGCCTAAACAAGTTCACTTTTTTTGAAATAATGACAATTATATATATATATATATATATATATATATATATATATATATATATATATATATATATATATATATATATATATAATGTGTATGTGTGTGTGCACTCTTTAATACAATTGTCATTATATACAGTTGTGCTCATAAGTTTACATACCCTGGCAGAATTTATGATTTCTTGGCCATTTTTCAGAGAATATGAAACACAAAAACTTTTCTTTCACTCATGGTTAGTATTTGGCTGAAGCCATTTATTATCAGTCAACTGTGTTTACTCTTTTTAAATCAAAATGGCAACAGAAACTACCCAAATGACCCTGATCAAAAGTTTACATACCCTGGTGATTTTGGCCTGATAACATGCACACAAGTTGACACAAAGGGGTTGGAATGGCTATTAAAGGTAACCATCCTCACCTGTGATCGGTTTTCTTGTAATTAGTGTGTGTATTTAAAAGGTCAGTGAGTTTCTGGACTGCTGACAGATCCTTGCATCTTTCATCCAGTGCTGCACTGACATTTCTGGATTCTGAGTCATGAGGAATTGAGAATGCCAATCAGCAGTGTTCAAACTCTAATCAAGAAGTGGAAAATGAGGGGTTCCTTTGAAACCAAACCACGGTCAGGTAGACCAACTAAAATTTCAGCCACAACTGCCAGAGAAATTGTTTGGGATGCAAAGAAAAACCCACAAATGACTTCAGGTGAAATACAGGACTCTCTAAAAAAAGGGTGTGGCTGTTTCAAGATGTACAATAAGGAGGCACTTGAAGAAAGATGGACTGCATGGGTTGAGTCGCCAGAAGAAAGCCATTACTATGCAAATGCCACAAAGTATCCCGCTTACAATACGCCAAACACCACAGAGACAAGCCTCAAACCTTCTGGCACAAAATCATTTGGAGTGATGAGACCAAAATTGAGCTTTTTGGCCACAACCATAAACGCTTCATTTGGACAGGAGTCAACAAGGCCTATGATGAAAGGTACACCATTCCTACTGTGAAACACGGAGGTGGATCGCTGATGTTTTAGGGATGTGTGAGCTACAAAGGCACAGGAAATTTGGACAAAATTGATGGCAAGATGAACGCAATATGTTATCAAAAAATACTGGAGGAACATTTGCATTCATCAACCAGTAAGCTGCGCATGGGACGTACTTGGACATTCCAACATGACAATGATCCAAAACACAAGGCCAAGATGACCTGTCATTGGCTACAGCAGAATAAAGTGAAGGTTCTGGAGTGTCCATCTCAGTCTCCTGACCTCAATATCATTGAGCCACTCTGGGGAGATCTCAAACATGCAGTTCATGCAAGACAGCCCAAGAATTTACAGGAACTGGAGGCTTTTTTGCCAAGAGGAATGGGCAGCTTTACCATCTGAGAAGATAAAGAGCTTCATCCACAAATACACAAAAGACTTCAAGCTGTCATTGATGTTAAAGGGGGCAATATACATATTAAGAACTGGGGTACGTAAACTTTTGATCAGGGTAATTTGGGTAGTTTCTGTTGCCATTATGATTTAAAAAGTGTAAACACAGTTGATTGATAATAAATGGCTTCAGCCAAACACTAACCATGAGTGAAAGAAAAGTTTTAGTGTTATCATTCATATTCTCTGAAAAATGGCAAAGAAATTATAAATTCTGCCAGGGTATGTAAACTTTAAGAGCACAACTGTATACATGTGTGTGTGTATATAAATATATGTATATATATATATATATATATATATATATATATATATATGTGACACACACACGATTAAAAACATTTTAGGATTTCCCCGAACATGATATTCATCAATCAAATATGAACTGATTTACCAGCTAAAAATCAACATGCATATGTCTGTGGGCCAAGGTGCCAATGTATATTGCAGCAAGTACTGCATAATAGACATGTGCACTGCGAAAAAATTTGTTCATTTTCGTTTCATTCGTTTTTTTTTTTTCGTTTTTCGGGTCATTCGTTATGATTGCAATACATACATTCGTACATTGGCACATCCGTACATTCGTAAATTCGTACATTCGTAAATTCGTACATTCGTAAATTAGAAAATTCGTATATCCGTAAATTTGTACATTTGTAAATTAGAAAATTCGGAAATTTGTAAATTCGAAATGTGAAACTCCAAAAACCCGAAAATTTGAAAATCTGAAATAGTAACTAACTATCAAATTATAGGTATTGTAATTTCCTTTCAAGTTTGGCTGTTAGTGAACGTAACACATACAAATTTATACAAAGTTATGAATGATCTGAAATAACGAATGCCGTATCCAAATGCATGGAACGTAATGAATTAATAATAATAAGTAACAATAATAATAATAAAATCTTTTTATTATTATTATTTATTATTCATTTGTTCCATTCCATTTGTTTAGATGCAGCATTCATTATTTCGGATAATTCGTAACTTGGGATAAATTCATATTTGTTACGTTCACTAACAGCCAAATTTGAAAAGAAATTATAATACCTATAATTTAATAGTACTATTTCAGATTTTCGAATTTTCGGGCTTTTGGATTTTCAAATACGAATTTATATAATTTAATAGTTACTAATAATAGTTAAGTTATTATTAGTTAATTATTATTTCAGATTTCCAAATTTCCAAATTTACGAATTCACTAATTTACGAATGTACAAATTTACGAATGTACGCATTTACGAATGTATGAATTTACAAATGTACAAATTTACGAATATTCGGAAAAATTAGTTAAACGGGTTTTCGTTAATTCGGATATTTCCGAATTAACGAATTTGTCGAAATTCGTTAAAAAACGAATTCGGAACGAAACGAATTGCACATGTCTACTGCATAAAGTAAACTCCTTAAGAAGTAGCTGGAGCCGTCATATACGTGGAGCTGTTTAATGCTTTATTAAAGCTAAAATCTGAGCACAAAAACCTTCAATAAAATATATTTCTCAGCTATAAAGGGCCATCACTGTGATGTACATAGGCATGTGCATGGTGTGTGTTGGGTGTGCCTGGGCACACCCTAATCACCCTGTGCGTATTAGTATTATTGCTCTATGTGCCAATGGGGAGATGGGAAAGATCTCCCTCTCACCGGCTCTGCCATGTAGTCTTTGTTGCAATATTTATCAGCACTTTAACCTACAGTTATATACATGTTGTGACCAATATTTTTACCTTATTATACTGTAGGTACCGTATTTATATATCATCAGCAGTTTGCATATTGGGCATTCACATCAGTTCCTACAATCTTAGGCTGGTGATACACAGCTAGATTATAAAAAAACAAACAAACAGCTTCCTCCATCCATGGTATACAGCATAAGTGGACGAATGTCTTGCTATGCCAATTGTATTCTGACAGCTGCCACTTAGTGTATGGCCAATTTGAAGAGGTTCTTCACTCTAGAAAGAAAAAAATAAAAGTCAGCCGCTACAAATCCTGTAGCGGCTGACTTTTAATAAAAGGACACTTACCTGCCCCAGCATCCAGCGCTGTCCTCAACCATGTTAGTTCTTCACTAGCCTTCAGGTTTCCGGCACTGAGATGTTAACTGCGGGCAGCCAGCTGTGCTGCTTGTGGCTTCACAGCCGGATACCCACTGTGAATGCTCGAGCCACGGTCCTGCAGTCTTCTGGAACCTGTGGAGTAGAGTTGCCACCTCATCCCTTTAAACCCGAACACATATTAATTACACAGGTTCTGTGGGTGATTAAGATGGTAATTAAACTCACTTGGTGCCTTACCTGCATTAATTAGCCTCAGAACCTGTGTAATTAATATGTATTCAGGTTTAAAGAGATGAGGTGGCAACCCTACTGTGACATGTCCCATAAAACTGAATTTCCGCCCGGAACATTTAGGTCAATGGTTCTTAACCCCTGTCTTCAGGACCCACTAACGGGCCAGATTTTAAGTATTACCTTGGGGAGATGCAGACTAGAATACTGCAATCACTGAGCAGCAAATGATATCACCTGTGATGTATTTGAGTTATCTTGCAAACCTGGCCTGTTAGTGGGTCCTGAGGACAGGAGTTGAGATCTACTGGCTTAGGTGAACCTGTGAAATTTAGGTACCTGCTCCAACCCCCAAAAAATGACACGCTAAATGTGGCAGAGGAGGGGAGAGAAGGACTTCAAGCACCCCTTTTGGGTAAAGTCCTGCTTTAAGGTCTCTATCATACAGGCACATACTTGGGCCGGTTTAGACAGGGACCAATCTAAGCAGAACTAAACTCCTAAATACTCACCTTAGATCCAATAATCTGATGCCCTCAAGGACTCTTGCTGGCACCAACATCTTCTCACTGATTTCTTCCAGGTGCCAGTCTTCAGCCATTGTGATTGGCCAGCACAGGATGATGTAACTCCCATGCATGCACAGGCGTTCATCCCGCCACACAGGCACTGTGCTGAAATGTATAGTGAACTGTGCAGTGCACATTGTAAGGAAGACAGTGAGCAGGCAGGTATAGTTATTTTATGGCAGTAGAGTCATTGGGGTTGATTTACTAAAGGTAAATAGACTGCGCACTTTGCAAAGTGCAGTTGCTCCAGAGCTTAGTAAATGAGGGGAAGCTCTGCTGACTTCCATCATCCAATCATGTGCAAGCAAAAATGCTGTTTTTTTTATTTTCCTTGCACATGATTATGTGTTCTTTGCAGTGTGAAGGTTTACCCCATTTACTAAGCTCTGGAGCAACTGCACTTTGCAAAATGTACAGTCTATTTGCTTTTAGTATATCAACCCCACAACATGTCTCTTCTGCAATAATCAGCCCACCTGCTTGTAGCTTTTTCTTTTTGTTTAAAAATAGTACAGCCGTGGCCAAAAGTTTTGACACAAATATTAATTTTCACAAAGTCTGCTGCTTCAGTGGTTTTAGATCCTTTTTGTCAGATGTTACTATGGTATACTGAAGTATAATTACAAGCATTTCGTAAGTGTCAAAGGGTTTTATTGACAATTACATTAAGTTTATGCAAAGAGTCAATATTTGCAGTGTTTGCAGCTCTGCCATGTTGTCAATCAACTTCTGGGCCATATCCTGACTGATGGCAGCCCACTCTTGCATAATCAAAGCTTGGAGTTTGTCAGAATTTGTGGGCTTTTTTGTTCACCTGCCTCTTGAGGACTGACCACATGTTCTCAATGGGATTAAAGCGGAGTTCCACACAAAAATGTAACTTCCGCTTTTCGGAACCCTCCCCCCCTCCGGTGTCACATTTGGCACCTTTCAGGGGGGAGGGGAGTGCAGATACCTGTCAAAGACAGGTATTTGCACCCACTTCCGGCATAGACTCCCATGGGAGTCTATGCCTCTTCCCGTCCCCACCGCGCTGTCTGCTGGGAACACACAGCTCCCAGGAGAGAGCGGGGACCACTAGGGACGCGCAGCGTGACTCGCGCATGCGCAGTAGGGAACCGGGAAGTGAAGCCGCAACGCTTCACCTCCTGATTCCCTCACCTAGGATGGCGGCGGCAGCTGCCGAGAACCGAGCGGGTTCTCGGCGTCCCCTGCCGACATCGCTGGACCCCGGGACAGGTAAGTGGCAATGTATTAAAAGTCAGCAGCTGCAGTATTTGTAGCTGCTGGCTTTTAATATTTTTTTTTTTTAGCGGTGTGGGTGAACCCCCGCTTTAAGGTCTGGGGAGTTTCCTAGCCATGGACCCAAAATTTTGATGTTTTGTTCCCCAAGCCACTTTAGTTATCACTTTTGCCTTATGGCAAGGTGCTCCATCATGCTGGAAAAGGCATTGTTCCTCACCAATCTGTTTTCAATGGGATTAAGGTCTGGGGAGTTTCCTAGCCATGGACCCAAACTTCTGATGTTTTGTTCCTCAAACCACTTTAGTTATCACTTTTGCCTTATGGCAAGGTGGTCCATTATACTGGAAAAGGCATTGTTTCCTCACCAAACTGTTCTTGGATGGTTGGGAGAAGTTGCTTTAGGAGGATGTTTTTATCCCATTCTTTATTCATTGCTGTGTTGTTAGGCAAGATTGTGAGTGAGCCCACTCCCTTGGCTGAGAAGGAACCCCACACATGAATGGTCTCAGGATGCTTTACTGTTGACATGACACCTGACTGATGGTAGCTCTCACCTTTTATTCCCCGGACAAGGTTTTTTCCCAGATGCCCCAAACAATCGGAAAGGGCATTCATCAAAGAAAATGACTTTACCCCAGTCCTCAGCAGTCCAATCCCTGTACCTCTTTGCAGAATATCAGTCTGTCTCTGATGTTTTCCCTCGAGAGAAGTGGCTTCTTTGCTGCCCTTCTTGACACCAGACCAGCCGGTTCACACTGAGGCAGCGGCGACTTGCAAAATGACTTCTATATAGAACTTAATGCAAGTCGCCTCAAGTCGCCCCAAAGTTGTACAGGAACCTTTTTTCTAAGTCGGAGCGACTTGCGTCACTCCTATTAGAACGGTTCCATTTTACAGAACGGGACGCGACTTGTCAGGCGGCTAAGTCGCCTGACAAGTTGTCCCAGTGTGAACCGGCTCTAAAAGTCAGATGCCCTCACACCTGCCTTCTGCCATTCCTGAGCAAGCTCTGCACTGGTGGTGCCCCAATCCCGCAGCTGAATAAACTGTAAGAGACGGTCCTGGCGCTTGCCGGACTTTTCATGGGATTAAGCTCATTTTCATGCCAAAGATGGACTTTGCAATTAATTACAACTCATCTGATCACTCTTCACAACATTCTGGAGTAAATGCAAATTGCCATCATAAAAACTGAGGCAGCAGACTTTGTGAAACTTAATATTTGTGTCATTCTCAAAACGTTTGGCCATGGCTGTATATTTGGAATGTGTTAGGAACCCACTCAGGCATGGTGAGAACATGCAAACTCCATGCAGATAGTAACCTGGTTAGGATTCACACTAAGGACCCCAGTGCTGCAAGACAGAAGTGCTAACCACTACGCCATTCTGCTTAAGTTTAGTAGGAGCCGGGTGAATTTCCATCCATCTGTGGCAGTTCTTGTTAATGAAAAAGTCGATCTGACAATCAACTTCTCATGAATGGTCCTGCTAGAAATATTCTATTCGATCAGACCAATAGGCTGCAATGCTGATCAATGTATTCTGATGGTGGGGGAGTCCCTCTGTCAGAATACAATGACAGCAGCAGGGAGGATCCACACATTCAAAGTGGATGGGGAAATTGGTTCAAGTTTTTTTGTTCACTGGCTGCATGAAAAAAAGCTGAACCACATATGACCAGATGGTATTGTTAATCTAAGGTGTTTGTTACATCCTATACCTTTGCCTTATATCTAGCACTGTGCTTATAGTTATATACAGTATGTAATGATGTAATCATGTGATCTGCATTTGTTGTATATAACTGTGACCGGGGTCACTGCAGCTCAATGTGGGTTCCTTTCTAGCTGCTGAATTCAGTTTCTATTTGATGGATGCGGCATTTTTCCTGTAAAGGGTCCTTCTGGTGGCGTGTTCATGTAGTTTGTCCCTCTTTTCTCGCACACTTCAGCCGTGTGGGCTCTTTTGTGTTTCGGTATATAAATCAATGACGTACTCAGATGATAAAACCTAAAGCTTTTTGTCTGCGCATGAATGACTTTGTCAGATCCGAGAAATATTTTATTTGTATGCAGCTCCGTCTCCGAAACAATCCGAGGAGAGAATGACATCAGTTCAGTGTGTGGATGGACTTGTGTATTCTCAAGGAGACTCCATGTAACAAATTATGTATCGGAATAATGATTTATGGAGCTGCTAATTATAAAGCGGAATGTGGAAAGTCTCTGCGGGTGAAGCTCTGTGGGAATTGGACTTTGTTCGGCGTGTAGCAATAATTCGAGTTATTGTAGAAGGTACTGGGACAATGCAGACAATGTAACAAGGCAGAGCCGATCAGTTAGAATTCTCCATTTATAATATAGATCGTGTGTGACTTTTATTGGTTGGTACAACCTGCTGTGTCATGCACATTGTGATAGGTTTTTGTGCTGCTTTTATTAAAGTGGTTATCAACCCTTAAGTCCTGTACACACGATAGGATTTTACAACAAAATCCGTGTTTTTTTTTTCCTGACGGATGTTGACTCCAACTTGTCTCGCATACACAGGGTCACACAAATCTTGTCGAAATGTGATGTAAAAGGGTACCCCGCGCTGCCTAGACTAATGATAGCAGCTAACACAACAAACAGATCATTTTGTTATAATCACAAGAGTATATAAGTGTAGCGGTAAGGTGTTTGAGTTGGTTAACATAACTCAACCATTAACATTGAAAGGTGAATCACAAAATCTCTGTAAATCGAATTATATTAATCTACAGACCATAATGGCTAAAGAAATATACAAAAAATCACAAAAAATACCACATGTGATATGTGCCATATAAATTGCTAGAGAATATATATAAAAAATCCTATAGAAAGCGTGTGGCCTCACCAAACAAATAAACAAGGTATAGATCAGTAGAATGTACCATCATCCAAATTAGTTAAGGAAAGTCATTAGGGAGTATGGGCCCCACCCCAGACTCACCGAAAAAAGGGGGGCAAGTGGACTATTGCGGTACGGTATGCATATATAGTGCAAATCACTGGTAAAAAATCACAAAGTTTATTTATACAAATGTAACAAAAAAACACACATATAAGTTAAAAGAGTTCAGATGACATGATATTACGACATGTTTCGCAGATTTACCGCTTCATCAGGATAGTACATCTGTGAATATAGATGAAAATACAGTACTAATAAGTACCATGTAAAAGGTTTTTTACACAACTGTAAAATGGGGAAGATGAGATAAAATAATAGGACTGCTTACCCGAATTTCGGGACGCCCTGGGTTCCAATTCCAGAGGATTCCCAAGATTCCATCCTGGTTGTCGGTTGATAACACAAGCCTGTTTGACTAAAGAACGTATGTTCTTTTGAGTTCAAACCATCCGGTAAGCTTACATCTGCCTTGGTGGTGGCTTTACTGCACGGATGTCTTCAGTTTTGTTGGATGCCAATGCGGTGATTAGGATCTTCAATTTCCGTAGCCTCCCTGGCGGTTTTCCAGAGTGTGGCTCGGGGTTAAAAATCAGGACCATTAGCGGTAACCCAGAGCCACACTCGGGATTACATCGCAGGATCCTGGTGTGGCATTACTTACCTTGTCCCCGGGATCCTGCGATGTCCCCCGCAGTGTCCGCGGGCTCCGTCCTCTGCCCGAAGCCTCTCTGTGCCAGGCTCCGTTCCCTGCGAGCGTCACGACGCACGGGGGTGGAGCCTGGCGGCAAATTCAAAAAAATGTCAAAATCATAACACATACAGTACTGTAATCTTACAGATTACAGTACTGTATGAAATAATTTCACATCCCTTTTGTCCCCAGTGCTTGGGCCAATGCTCTGCATGCAGTTTTATGTGATATATACTGTTCTTTCTGCCTCGAAACTGGAGATTGTCCATAGCAACCAAAAAGTGTCCCTTTACGTCAAAAATGGCTTTAGACCAGCTAGAAAACAGCGATAGTAAATTAGAACACTTGCAGAATTGAGCGATAGGGAATCGTGGGGAAATTTATTTTATTACTATTTATTTTTATTTTTTTTAATTGTTTATTTTTATTTATTATATTATAATTTATGTTTTTGTGTTTCAAACTTTATCATACCCGGGATATCTACTAGACTCTTGTTTGGACAGATTTAAGTGTGTTATTGTTAAGAATTACAGACCTACAATATAAAACGCCAAATTTCCATGCAAAATAATTGTACCGCTTTCAGCAGCTAAAATCCGAAATAATCATACCGCCAGGGAGGTTAATATACACTGTGGACTTTAAATCTTTTCACGGACTCATTTATTTAATTTTTCCTAAGATTTTTTTATATATATTCTCTAGCAATTTATACGGCACATATCACATGTGGTATTTTTTGTGATTTTTTTGTATATTGCTTTAGCCATTATGTCTGTAGATTAATATAATTCGATTTACAGAGATTTTGTGATTTACCTTTCAATGTTAATGGTTGGGTTATGTTAACCAACTCAAACACTTTAGCGCTACACTTATATACACAAATCTTGTCGGAAATTCCGAACATCAAGAACGCGGTGACATACAACACGTACGACGCGCCAAGAAAAATGAAGTTCGATAGCCAGTGCGGCTCTTCTGCTTGATTCCGAGCATGCATGGAACTTTGTGCGTCGGAATTGTGTACACACGATCGGAATTTACGACAACGGATTTTGTTGTCGGAAAATTTGAGAACCAGCTCTCAAATTTTGTGTGACGGAAATTCCGATGGAAAATGTCCGATGGAGCCTGTACATGGTTGGAATTTCCGACAACAAGCTCCCATAGAACATTTTCCGTCAGAAAATCCTATCATGTGTACGGGGCATTACAATATACCCAGTGAAGTGACTGGCCTCAGGTGATGCGCAGATAGGAAACAGATCCCCCTATATAAGTTGTACCTGTTTTATCTGGAGCTCTCTCTTCTCTACAGCCTCCTAAAGCACAATTTTACACAGCATTTCTGAGCTCCAATAGGCAGGGGCAGGGATTTAATGTCACACAGCACCGCATAGATCAGGGATCTGAGTGTAATCTGAGATTGGAGTGGAGGGAATGAACACACACCCCTCTGCGTAGTCTCATAGGGAAACATGAACTGAGGCAGACTGAGCCCTGCACGTGGGGGTACCTTTCGTCGTACACATGCTCATCAATGCCCTAGACCAGGCGGGGACTGCAGTTATGTGAAAATGAGTGCTGCACTGAAATTTCAGCAGCTTAAAATGATCAGCTGAAAATAGGGTTTTCAACACTGTGCGGAAAAAAAAGAAGTGCCAATAATGGCTGCCGAAAACGGCCACGATTTTGACACGATGTTACCTTGCTTATGGTGTGTTTTTCATAGGTCATGTGACTGAAAATTTGCATAAAAACTCAACACGGGTGCATTTTTGATGCGTTCTTGCTGCGTTTTTAATGCATTTCAGTGGCGAGGTGCGTTTTTGTGCGGTTTGCGAAATATGCACCAAAAATACAGCAAGCAGGATTTTTAACACCGCTTCAAAAGGTACCAAAAATGGCCACCAATAAATTCATATTCATGTAAATTTATGATATTAATTAAAAAGTCTAATATAATACAATTGTTTATTAAATGTATATATATTTTTTTAAAACCTTTCAATTTCGGTTTCTGTTTCGACCGCGTGAATCCTGAATTTTTGGTTTCGGCTCCTAAATTCTCATTTCGGTGCACCTCTAGTGAAAATCAAAGGCAATTCCCCGACTTAGAGATGAGCTGTATCACTGTGTGCATTAATAAAAGTACAGAGTTCTTCTGTGAAACATGCTATCCCGTGTCACTGCACACCTTAGTTTGATGTATGCTGCGCCCAACATGCCAGGGACCAGGTGGAGACTGCAGTCATGTGAAGAATCCGACATTAAGGCAGTTCCCCGACTTAGAGATGAGCTTTCACACTGTGTGCATTAATAAATTACAGAGGTGCCCTGAAATGCGACTTGTCCCATGTCACTACACACTGTAACTGACACATGTTGCTGAGCCTGTGCGTTCTCCACCAGTCCAGCGTATCTCTGTTACCTCACTCCCAGCAACACAATAGGGTCCCCCCGTGCACCCAGCGCAAACCTCATGCATGCATTTGCTAACTCCTTCCTTCCTGTACCATGTTGCCAGGTTGAGGGCCTCGTTAATGCAGTTTTGCTCCTGGTTGCTATGGGAAAATGACCGTTGGGGAGGGAGCCAGAACACCGACCCCCCTCGCTACAGGAGTACCTGTCACCTAAACCAGGTACCATGCACCACGCTTTGCGACTGGCTGCATGTAACTTGCAGTAGTTCTTTTTTAACCGTAGCAACTGTATTACTCCTCCTGCCTGACTTGCTGAGTAAACCTTGGTAGTCGCTTAGGGTCATACCCCACGTGTGCCCAAGTACTTTTGATACCCCAAAACCAGCATGCACCCCTTTGAATAACTTCAAAACAGGCTTAGAACAACATTACTCAAAAGTCTTTTAGTCTTATGCCCTGTACACACGGTCGGATTTTCTGACGGAAAATGTGTGATAGGGCCTTGTTGTCGGAAATTCCGACCGTGTGTGGGCTCCATCACACATTTTCCATCGGATTTTCCGACACACAAAGTTTGAGAGCAGGCTATAAAATTTTCCGACAACAAAATCCGTTGTCGGAAATTCCGATCGTGTGTACACAAATCCGACGCACAAAGTGCCACGCATGCTCAGAATAAATAAAGAGATGAAATCTATTGGCTACTGCCCCGTTTATAGTCCCGACGTACGTGTTTTACGTCACCGCGTTCAGAACGATCGGATTTTCCGACAACTTTGTGTGACCGTGTGTATGCAAGACAAGTTTGAGCCAACATCCATCGGAAAAAATCCTAGGATTTTGTTGTCGGAATGTCCGATCAATGTCCGACGGTGTGTACGGGGCATTACAGTTCAATGTGAACAATATCCTCATCATGACCCTAGCTATCTCTGCTTGGCTGCCCAGGCATGCCTACAATAGTTAGTAGTCCAATTTAGGTGGTCTTCAAGTCCTGGCTGATCTCCAGATTCCTGGTGCCTCTGGCAGACTGCAAGGTGCAGCAGTCCTCTTCAGATGCATTCACAGCATGTACGGCTAAGAGCGGCAACATCCAGCTCTAGGACCCCAGCCTTCCTCCTTTTTATATCACAGGTGGGCAGGCTGGATCCAAAAACAGCAGCAACACAGATCTCATTTCTCCTTTGGCTGTAGTGAGGGCTGTTATCACTGCTGATGTCTGCAGTCTCATCATAGGAGTTTATGGTAGTTTGTTTTTGTTTTTTTAACACATTTTTAGATTTTTATTATATGTTTGACAGCCCAGCCAGGGCCTGGACAAGGGGTGGGCAGGAGGGACAGATGCCCTGGGCACTGTGGTATCATGTGAGCTAAGAGGGCACCACAAGGAGATTGGGGGGTAGGGGATTTGTGTTGGAAGGGGAAATTTAGGGGACAGCACAAGGTGAGTATTGTTCTAGGAGAGGAAATTTGGGGGGGGGGGGGGTACTAAGAGTGGGAATTTAGGGGAATTTGTGGAGGGAGAGGGGATTGGGGGAAGATTTGTGTTTTTGGGGGGAGAATTTGCTGGGAGGGGGAGATTTGAAGTGGGGGGAGATGTGTACAAGGATGGGAAGTTTTAAGGGTAGAGGATTTGTGCTAGGAAGCATGAATTTTTTTTTTTTTTGGGGGGAGCATTTAAACTGGGGGGATTTGGGGGCAAAGATTTGTGCTGAGAGGGGGGATTTCAGCGGGGAGGGGGGCGGATTTGTACTTGGAGGAGGGGAATTTATTCTTAGATTATTAGGGGATAAGTATGCGGATTAGTGCTCAGTGATTTTGTGGGGGGATTTTTGCTGACACATAATGCCCATACATCTTGGGGGGGGGTGGGGCATATTCGCCCTGGGCTCTAGATGACCTTGTCCCGGTACTGATCTCAGCTCATTTTTTCCACTGTGTGGCCCCTGCTTTGTGATCTCCTGCCCTTTCTACAGCTCCCAGTTATTTCTCCATTGCACTCTACTGTTCTCTGCCAGCAAAGGAGTTTTGATTTTCATTTATCATTTAATTAAACATTACTCTCTCCTGAAGTGAGCGTTGTTTCACGAAATGCGTTGTGTGTCAGGATAATAACTGGCTAGTTTGATATGCATATACAGTATCTCGCAAAAGTGAGTACACCCCTCAGTGAAAATGTCCAAATTGGGCCCAATTAGCCATTTTCCCTCCTCGGTGTCATGTGACTTGTTAGTGTTACAAGGTTTCCGGTGTGAATGGGGAGCAGGTGTGTTAAATTTGGTGTTATCGCTCTCACTCTCTCACACCGGTCACTGGAAGTTCAACATGGCACCTCATGGCATAGAACTCTCTGAGGATCTGAAAAAAAAGAATTGTTGCTCTACATAAATATGGCCTAGGCTTTAAGAAGATTACAAAGACCCTGAAACTGAGCTGCAGCACGGTGGCCAAGACCATACAGCGTTTTAACAAGACAGGTTCCACTCAGAACAGGCCTCGCCATGGTTGACCAAAGAAGTTGAGGTCACGTGCTCAGCGTCATATCCAAAGGTTGTCTTTGGGAAATAGACGTATGAGTGCTGCCAGCATTGCTGCAGAGGTTTAAGGGGAGGTGGGGGGGGGGGGGTCAGCCTGTCAGTGCTCAGACCATACGCCGCACACTGCATCAAATTGGTCTGCATGGCTGTCATCCCAGAAGGGAGCCTCTTCTAAAGATGATGCACAAGAAAGCCCGCAAACAGTTTGCTGAAGGCAAGCAGACTAAGGACATGAATTACTGGAACCATGTCCTGTGGTCTGATGAGACCAAGATAAACCTATTTGGTTCAGATGGTGTGAAGCATGTGTGGCGGCAACCAGGTGAGGAGTACAAAGACAAGTGTTTCTGGGGAGTTACAGTTCATTGAGGGAACCATGAATGCCAACATGTACTGTGACATACTGAAGCAGAGCATGATCCCCTCCCTTTGGAGACTGGGCCGCAGGGCAGTATTCCAACATGATAACGACCCCAAAGACACCTCCACAATGACCACTGCCTTGCTAAAGAAGCTGAGGGTAAAGGTGATGAACTGGCCAAGCATGTCTCCAGACCTAAACCTTATTGAGCATCTGTGGGGTATCCTCAAACGGAAGGTGGAGGAGCGCAAGGTCTCTAACATCCACCAGCTCCGTGATGTCATCATGGAGGAGTGGAAGAGGACTCCAGTGCCAACCTGTGAAGCTCTGGTGAACTCCATGCCCAAAAGGGTCAAGGCAGTGCTGGAAAATAATGGTGGCCGCACAAAATATTGACACTTTGGGCCCAATTTGGACATTTTCACTTAGGGGTGTACTCACTTTTGCTGCCAGCGGTTTAGACATTAATGGCTGTGTGTTGAGTTATTTTGAGGGGGCAGCAAATTTACACTGTTATACAAGCTGTACACTTACTACTTTACATTGTAGCAAAGTGTCATTTCTTCAGTGTTGTCACACGAAAAGATAGAATAAAATATTTACAAAAATGTGAGGGGTGTACTCACTTTTGTGAGATACTGTATGTCATTATACAAATATCCATCGTGTTGATATACATCTTGGAATTTTATCATGATTTTAATTATGTATGCGAAAAAATTGGACTTTTTAGAAATGTGATTATATATTGGGGGTTATTTACGAAAGGAAACTCCACTTTGTACTGCAAGTGCACTTGGAAGTGCAGTCGCTGTAAATCCGAGGGGGACATGCAAGGAAAATATAAAACAGCATTTTAGCTTGCACATGATTGGATGATAAAATCAGCAGCGGTTCCCCTCATTTCAGATCTACCCCTCAGATTTACAGCAACTGCACTTCCAAGTGCACCTACAGTGCACTTGTGCAAAGTGGATTTGCCTTTTGTAAATAACCCCCATTGTCTTTTGGTGCAACTTCGTTAAAGTCCCATGGACAATTTCTGTGGTTGAGAGGCAACACAAATTAACTCTTTCCCCCCAGCCTGGGTCAGCCACTGATTATACTGACGTATAGCCTACAGGGCCGTCAATCACTTGTTGTGTGCTGGAAGGAGGAGGGCCGACCTCCAGGATCCCTTGGTGTTGGTATAAATTGTCGGAAGTGACTCATACAGATAACAATAGAAAGAGAGAGTAGAAAGAAATCACACTTTGTGCTTTGGATTGGGGCTAGTACACACTATAGAGATATATGCTTTGTTCATTTTTTATGTCAAAGGTTTACAACCACTTTAAAGTGAATGTAAACTAAACAATGAGCATCTCTTTTTTGCTCTCTTTTGGCTTTTTAATTATACCATTGAAAGCGTTTTGTTCTATATTGTATGTTAGATAAGTTCAAAAAAATCCTCATTGCTCCTGCTAGAAATACAGTGAGTTGGTAACATTCTGTGCTTCCTGTGGAAATGAACCAATCCCTGCTGGGTTATTATAATCTGCAGGGTTTTTTTTCAGCGGGAAGGAGTTCCGAAACCTCTAGCACTGAATCTATGTAATGGCAAGGAGTGCTGGAGAGTCTATGATGCTGGCTGCTGGGGGATCCATTTTTGCATGGGGGTCTATTGTTGCTAGGGGGTGTCTTAGGTTGCTGAGGGGTCAATTGTTGCTGGGAGGGGTCTACTGTTGAGGGAGAGGTCTATTGTTGCTTGCTGCTGGAAGATCTGTTGTTGCTGCTGGGGGTCTTTGTTGCTGAAGGGGTATTTTGTAACAGGGGGCCCATTGCTGCTGGGAGGGGGGGGGTATATTGTTCTGTGAGGGATCTGTTGTCAGGGGGATCTGTTATTGCTGGAGGGATCTATTGTTTTCAAGGTGGGGTCTTTTGTTGCTAGGTGGATATATTGTTGCTGGGGGATCTAAGATTGTAAGCTCTAAGGTGCAGGGCCCTCTGATTCCTACTGTATTAAAGTGTATTGTATTTGTACTGTCTACCCTCAAGTTGTAAAGCGCTGTGTAAACTGTTGGCACTATATAAATCCTGTATAATAATAATAATCTATTGTTGCAGGGGTGGGGTCAATTATTGCTGGATCTGTTATTGCTGGGGGGATCTAGTGTGGCTGGGATAGGGTCTATTGTTGCTGGCCACAGGGGATCTGTTTTACTGCTTTTTTTTAATCATTAACAAATTGCATACAAATTGCTTAAAGCGTTTATAACCCTAAAAAAAAAAATTGGATCCTGTTACTTTAAAGCATGTTATACAGCACAGTGCTTGTGCTGTGTAATTTGGCCCCCTGAATTACCTAAAATACCTGGCTGATCCTGCCTGGTTCTGCCCTCCCCCTGTAAACTGACCACGGTTTATCATGGCTTCTGAGCCCTGACACCGTGGTCAGTTTATGTGAATCCGTCATCCGCAGCTCTCCTCTGTCCTCTCCTCTATCCTCTCCCCCCTCCCCTCCCTGCCTGTCAGCTCCGTGTCAGGGCCTGCCCCCCCTCCTGCTGCTGAAATAACAGTGTAAATCACATGCAATCCCCTCTGTTAGAAAACATTTTATGCTCAAGGGTCTGTGCTTTGTAAAAGCCGCTCAGGGCTCACGTGACTCCTCGCTGCTCTCCTCCTCTCCTCCCCTTCCCCCCCGGCTGACGTCTCGACTCTCTCCTCCTCTCTTCCCCTGCTCCCGACTGATGTCAGCGGGGGATTCTCAGGCCCTCCCACTGTAGCTGTCAGTTAGGGAGAGGGAGCAGCGAGGAGTCACGTGAGCGCCGTGTGAAGGTAGTAATAGGCATTTTCTAACAGAGGGGATTGCATGTACTTTACACAGTGGCTTTACAACCACTTTAACACCACAAAATAATATGTGGTTCTATATTCTCTAAATAGGGTGGTACTGGGAGGTGGGTAGGAGGTGGAACCAAGGGATGGTAATCGGAGGTGGGTAGGGGGCGGAACCAAGGGATGGTACTCAAAGGTGGGTAGGGGGTGGAACCAAGGGATGCTACTCGGAGGTGGGTTGGGGGTGGAACCAAGGGATGGTACTTGGAGGTGGGTTGGGGGTGGAACCAAGGGATGCTACTCGGAAGTGGGTTGGGGGTGGAACCAAGCGATGGTACTTGGAGGTGGGTAGGGGGTGGAACCAAGGGATGGTACTTGGAGATGGGTAGGGGCAGAGACAGTGGGGTTTCTCAAAGCTGGGGGAGTTCCTGCATCTATTCTCTGAGAAAAAAAAGCCCTGATGTTCTAACAGCAGCCATCAGAATACCTCAATAATGATTGCATCTAGGTAGGTAAGAGAGGGCCATAAATGAATGGTTTAGCAATGTTGAGTAAATCTTAGATATTAGGCCAGGTGAATAAGGGCCATCTCTTACATAACTGGTCATTTTTCTATCTGCCTGAGGTTCAAACTTCGGTTTTAGCATAGCGCAGTACATGCAGAACAATGCAGCAATTACAATATACAATACGATATAAATATAATATAATAACATTATAAGCATGGAAGGATAAGCTTGGAAAGAATAGAGGAGATCAAATGCCTTGCCGGAGTATTAAGATACTGTTTAAAGTAGGCAAGTCAAGCTCAAAAGCAGTCAAGGGCCACAAAGTAAGTGTTTCATGAGATTATTCAAGCGTCTGGTGTCAGGAGGGAGGGCATTGCGCAGCAGGGAAGCAGCGTCTGAATAACCCTTCAGTTTTAGTAAGTCAGTACAAAGACGTGTTTATTGAGCTTACTCTGTTTTTGGCTTTCATTTTTTTATCCGGGAACTAATTTAGTCAGGACCCTACCTTATGACGTGTGATGAGCTTTGTTCGGTAATTCGGAAAAATGAAAGAGACTGGAAAGAAAAAAGGTCAACTGAAACCAAAACGTCTCAGCAGGCTTACCTGTGTTCAGCTCAAACAGTGTCGTATTTCTTCATTTGCAAGGGATAAGGGAGGCATTTGTTTAGTCTAATGCTGGAAACACATATTGATCTGATTGTACAATTTATAGTTTGAATTGTTAAATTATCTATTCCAAGAAAATTCTGATCGGTTTCAAGCACAAAATCAATTGACTTATTGATCAGGATAAAAGTGTGTATAAGGGCGCTCTGAGTAACAGACCAAGCAGATATCAGTCTAAGTAGAAATAGAAGAGGGTCTTCATGCACTTTCGGCAGCACTTGAAGAGAGAAGCAAACTCTGGAAGTAAAATGAAAAGAAAAAAAGGCACCTCTAAGTGCAGAAGTCAATTTTTACATCCCCAAAAGGGTTAAAAACACTTACAAAAGGGTGGATGGGTAGAAGCACATCATATTAGTAATATGGCAGGTGGTCCGGCGTTCTGGTAGTCCCAAGGAGTCTCAGTGATATCCGCAGGTGTGATTCTGTGGCAGCATACTCTGAAGTGGCCGACAGATGGAAGCCACAACTCTCCTGGATACTGGGAAGACAGCTAGGCTGTCTGAGACAGCATGGAAGCCGAATACAGGAAGTAACGTCAGCAGGAAGGGACCAGCAACCAGCGTGGACAGCAAGCCGGAGGTGATGTCCCCAGTACGCTGTTTTTTTACATTTTTTTTTATATTCGTTATGTCATTTTATAAGCTCAGTGCTTCCCTTTGTCCTGCTCATGTTCGCCCATAGTCCCGCCCAAAGCCCACCCACAGACCATAAGAAACTCTGCTTCTAGTAACCTTTAGTCATTGCTTGAAGAAGGAACCAATCAGCTGTTCTGAAACGCGTCACATGTTGACATCACTTCCGGCTTGCTGTCCACGCTGGTTGCTGGTCCCTTCCTGCTGACGTTACTTCCTGAATGCGGCTTCCATGCTGTCTCAAACAGCCTAGCTGTCTTCCCAATATCCAGGAGAGTTGTGGCTTCCATCTTTCGGCCACTTCAGAATATGCTGCCATAGATTGACACCTGTGGATATCACTGAGACTCCTTGGGACTATCAGAACGCCAGACCACCTGCTATATTACTAATATGATGTGCTTCTACCCATCCACCCTTTTGTAAG
Organism: Lithobates septentrionalis; assembly: GCA_037952835.1. NCBI lineage: Eukaryota > Metazoa > Chordata > Amphibia > Anura > Ranidae > Lithobates > Lithobates septentrionalis. Next base: position 1,729,283 of record JBBDGP010002795.1, on the reverse strand, counting down.
TGTTTTAACCCTTTTGGGAAATATAAAGTTTTACTTCTGCACTTAGAGGCGCCTTTTTTTCTTTTCTTTCGACTTATTGATCGGTTGGTTGGAAAAATCCATTCAGATCTGGAATGTATTGAGCTTGTGTGTGTGAACCATCAAGCGAGATAACACATATATTTTGATCTGACTGTACAAGGTAGCAATCCATAGTAGGGCTGCAACTAACGATTATTTTCATAATCGATTAGTTGGCCGATTTTTGGTTCGATTAATCGATTAATCGGTTAATAACCTTAAAATTGTGGTGTATAATTTAGTTAATATGTAAAGTTTAAAAAAAAGGCAATTTATTCTTAAATATATCTCTATGCAGTGATAAATATAAATACCGTATATACTCGAGTATAAGTCGAGTTTTTCAGCACATTTTTTTGTGCTGAAAGTGCCCCCCTCGACTTATACTGGAGTCAAGCACTTTTCTGCAGCAAAAAATGTCATTTTCCGAACTGACTTTGGGGCCCCGTATCTCAGGGCCACTTGGTGCTAGGAACCCCAAATTTGGTGTGCCCAGTTCACTGTCCCCAGTGAAACAGCATATCCAAAGCTGGAGTTCCTAGCACCAAGTGGCCCTGAGATACGGGGCCCCAAATTCGGTTCGGAAAATGTCATTCTCTGCTGCAGAAGTGCTTGACATTTTCTGAACCGACTTTGGGGCCCCGTATCTCAGGGCCACTTGGTGCTAGGAACCCCAAATATGGTGTGCAAACCCAGTGGACCTGGTACCATAACATATGCAAAGCTGGTGTTCCTAGCACCAAGACGCCCCGAGATACGAGGCCCCAAAATAGGTTCGGAAAATGTCATTCTCTGCTGCAGAAAAGTGCTTGACATTTTCTGAACCGATTTTTTGGGGCCCTGTATCTTGGGGCCACTTGGTGCTAGAAATCCCAGCTTTGGATATTTTATGGTGCTAGTTCCACTGGGTTTGCAAACCAAATATGGGGTTCCTAGCACTAAGTGGCCCCGAGATACGGGGCCCCAAAGTCGGTCAACTATGTCCATCTGCAGCATTGTCATTTCGGGACACTTTGGGTTCAGAGACCCCAAATTTTGGCTGCAGCTATGGGGCATCTAGGAACCCTTAACTACCGAGTTTGAAGTTCGGGGAATCTATGGCTGCAAATGGGCACAGTGAGGCATGCAAATGGGCACAGTGAGGCTGCAAATGGGCATTGTTGACCCTCTTTTCCACTTACAGTAGCTGTGCATTTCTCACCCTCGTCTTATACTCGGGTCACTAAGTTTTTCCCATTTTTTTGTGGTAAATTAGGGCCTCGACTTATACTCAGAACGACTTATACTCGAGTATATACGGTAACCAACTATATGGTTAGAGAGCAAAATCTGAGAATAACAGACAGAAGAGATATACTGTATATACTATTAGAGGAGATATATACTGTATATACTATTAGAAGAGATATATACTGTATATACTATTAGAGGAGATATATACTATTAGAGGAGATATATACTGTTTATACTATTAGAGGAGATATTTACTGTATATACTATTAGAGTTTGAATCTGGTAATTATCATCAGACTCGGATCTTTTTTTATTTAAAGCGGAGCGCCACCGAAAAATTTTTTTTTAAAAGTCAGCAGCTACAAATACTGCAGATGCTGACTTTTAAAACATGGACACTTACCTGTCCAGGGCGCCCGCGATGTCGGCACCCGAGGCCGAAGAGTCTCTCCGTCCTCGGGTGCTGCCGCCTCCATCTTCGGTAAGGGAATCAGGAAGTGAAGCCGTGCGGCTTCACTTCCCGGTTCCCTACTGCGCATGCGCGAGTCGCGCAGCGCAATACGGATGGTCCCTGCTGCCTCTGGGACCCGTGTGTTTCCCAGCAGGCAGCGGGGAGGGAGCAGGAAGTGGCGTAAATACCCGCAGATTCTGCGGCTATCTATGCCGGAAGTGGGTACAGATACCTGTAATATACAAGTATCTGTACCCCCCTCCCCCCTGAAAGGTGCCAACTGTGTCACCGGAGGGGGGGGGGAATCTAATGAGTGGAAGTTCCACTTTTGGGTGGAACTCCACTTTAAAGAAAATTAAAAAGTTAGACTGTTTTGCAGATTTTCAAACAGAACTGTAATATATGATATGCTGGCCATACAAAAACAATGTCTTCCTTAAAAAAAAAGTCATTTTAAGAACGTTCATTCGATTTTTGAATCGTTAGCGGGGTCAAATTGACGTTTGTTTTCAGCCATAGTGACAGGAAAATTTAGAAATAATAGAAAACTGCTTGGTCAAAGGAATTTTCAGTCCAGTGTATGTGGTTTTCGTTCAGAAATTAATTATTTTTAAAACAGAATGTTAAAAGCAAGTGAAAATTTCAAACAACATTCTTTCATTCAGCAAATGTACAAAGATTTTTCATATGAATATTCTCGTCTGAAAATTGATCGGTGTGGCCAGGATAAGGCTCGGTACACACCTATGCAGTTTGCTTTTGATCTGTTTCTATACTGCTTTTTTGCTGTTAAAGCGGTTGTATACCCGCAAATTTTTTTTTTTTTTTTTTTAACCCTGTAAAGCAAAAGGCATAATGAGCTAGTATGCACCGCATACTAGCTCATTATGAAATACTTACCTTAGAACGAGGCGTCGGTATCTTACCTGGTCCACGCCGAGGGAGCTGTCATGTTGCCTCGGCGTGTCTTCCGGGTATTGCGGTTCCAGCGCTGTGAGTGGCTGGAGCCGCGATGTCATCACTCCCGCGCATGCGCGCGGGAGATTTTTTACTCGGCAAGGTCCGGCAGCTGCCGGGCTTCAGCCGAGAATCCCCTGTGCGCATGCGCCGCTGCAGTCAGCGGCGCATAGCAAGGGGAATATCTCCTAAACCGTAAAGGTTTAGGAGATATTTTTTTTACCTACAGGTAAGCCTTATTATAGGCTTACCTGTAGGTAAAAGTTACCAAAAAGACTATACAACCACTTTAAGTAAAGTATAAAGTGCCCCAATAGCAAGGTAAAGAAAACTTCTGCCTTTAGAACCACTTACTTCCTGCCCAGGACTACATGTCCCATGAGGCATTGCTCCTCGCACATTGACAAGTTCCCAGGCACTTACTGACATGTATGGACGGTGTACTGAGCTGTATGTGTGCTGCACTGTATTTTCTGATATGTAAACAAATAATGCATTCTGTATGCAGACCAACTAATCGGCTGGCCGATTAATCGATTATGAAAATAGTAATCAATTACTTTCATAATCGATTAGTTGTCGATTAATCGATTAGTTGTTTCAGCCCTAATCCATAGTTCAATTTAATCACTCATTTATCAAAATAAATATCTGATCAGCTTTGAGCAGGGATTGATGGATCTATTGATCGGATAAGTTGGAAAATCTGTTCATATCGAGAATGAATCGAGCTTGTTCATGCACCATCAAGCAAGATAACACACATGTTGATCTGGATGTACACTGTTATTGTTGTTGTTCAGTCGCTTAGGGCCCTTTCACACTGGGGCGGTTTGCAGGCGCTATTGCGCTAATAATAGCGCCTGCAAACTGACCCGAAACAGCCGCTGCTGTCTCTCCAGTGTGAAAGCCCCGAGGGCTTTCACACTGGAGCGGTGCGCTAGCAGGACGGGAAAAAAAAGTCCTGCTAGCAGCATCTTCGGAGCCGTGAAGGAGCGGAGTGTATACCGCTCCTTCACTGCTCCAGCCCATTGAAATCAATGAGACAGCGTGGTTATACCGCCGGCAAAGCGCCTCTGCAGAGGCTCTTTGCGGTGGTTTTAACCCTTTCTCGGCCGCTAGTGGGGGGTAAAACCGCCCCGCTAGCAGCCGAATACCAATGGTAAAGCGCCGCTTACAATAGAGGCGCTTTACCACCGACACCGCCCCAGTGTGAAAGGGCCCTTAGTCGTGTCCGACTCATCATGACCTCATGGACCATAGAGCCCCAGGCTTTTCTGTCCTCCACTGCCTCCCGGAGCTTGCTTATTTTGATGTTCATTGTTTTGATGATGCTATCTATCCATCTTGTTTTATCCATCTTGTTTTATCCATCTTGTACACTGTATCTTGTACACTCTAGCAATTAATAATTCCATAGAATCCTTCAATTATTAAAATAAATCTCTGATCTGTTTCGAGCAGGAATTTGATGGATTTATTGATTAGATGGGTTGGAAAATCTGTTTAGATCTGGGGTGAATTGAGCTTGTGTGTGCACCATCAAGCAAGATAACACACATATTGATCTTATTGTACAATGTAGCCAGGTTTGGTGATAGGGCAGTACAGCTGGCCCTTCTGTGCCGGGCCAGGCCTCATCAGTTCAAAAGAGGGGCCCAGGCACCTGCAGAGCAGGAGGGCTGACTGTACGGCCTTGTGACTCTTGTGGATCCCCCTGCAGTGCTGTCCGGTTTCCCCCTCTAGGTGTGCTGCAAGGGGATCAGTTTTTGTATCTGTACCCCCTTCCATCTGCTGTCAGGTCCCCCCTGTGTTCCTGCCTCCCCAGCAGTACTGCCGGCTTCCCTCCTCTTTTCTCCTGCCGGAAGCTGTTGAGAGCACGCAGGAGGCTTGGGTTTAGGATGGAGAGCTGGGGGCTGGTAAATACGTCATATCGGTACCGATCGCTTCTGTGGCCATTCATTACCAAAGCGTAGTAAACTGTTTACTATGCTTCAGTTTGTGAATAAACGGGAAGCTTCAGAGCACTTCCTAGTTATTCATCTGCAGCTGGGGCTGCAGAGAAGGGTCCGATAATTCTTGGTCCCCAGTCCCTTGGGGTCAGGGCTGGGCTCAGCCCTTCCTTCTCTGAGCTCTGTGCTCAGCTGTCATTGCCAGAGGCTCTTCTTTCCACAGTGACTCACCTGGTCTTCATTTCCTGCTCGTCAGCTAGAGCTGCTGGTTATATAAACTCCTTGGATCAGATCTTCTGTGCCTTTGCCTTGGTTAACATATCCGGACTCTCTCTGCTGTGTTTTCCTGTGAAAGACTTTTGCTTGGCTGACTTCCCTTCTGGTTCCTGATCCTGTTTGCTGTCTCTCTGGCTTGTTCTGACTACCTGTCCTGGTTACTGAACTCTGGCTATGTTTTTACTACGTTTGCTCTGTTTATACCATTTTACCATTTTATTAAATAGTGTGATTTTTACTGCACTTTTGTCTCAGTCTGATTCATGGTTCCTGTCTAGACCCCTGATATTTTACCAAAGCCCCCCTAACAGGGCACTTAAAAATTGTAATAAATAAATAAATAAATAAATAATAAAATTCGATTTTTATTTTTTTTAGATGCATCGTGGCTGTGGCGTTTTGGCGAAAATATATATTTTTTTGTACGGGGCCCCCGTGATTTCTAACAACAGCTCTGAATGTAGCAATTCATAGTTCAATTGAATCACTCAATTTTTAAAATAAATTTCCGATTGGTTTTAAGCAGGGGATCTATGGATTTATTGATCGGATGGGTTGGAAATGTTACAGTTTAGATCTGAGAGCTCTTGGCGTGTGACATTAAGCGAGACAACACATATACAGATCCAACTATGCAATATAGCCATCTGTAGTTCAATTGAATCACCCAAGAAATTTCAGATCAGTTTTAAGCATGGAATCGATAGATTTATTGATCGGATGGGTTGGAAAATCTCTTCCTATCTGGGGGGAATCGAGCTTGTGGGTGCGCCATCAAGCCACTGTGCTTTTTATATTGATTTAATAAAGATAATCAGATTGGGAAAAAAAAAAGTTCAGCAGAGTAGTTCATACAGAGGTCACATTGTCCCAGGAGTCTTAAAAATAATTGCGTCTTCAAAGTGATCCTCACGTTGCTCGTGTAACATAGGTCTACTGATCAGAACAGGTACTCACAATATGTAATTGGTTGTTTACATTACTTTAGCTTTTTATTTATTTATTTATTTTTTTACTTTAGCTTTTTATGACAATTTAAAAAAAAAAAATCTTGCAATCTAATTTGTATCCTTCGCCTGTATTCTTTCATCTCTCTCCTGTGATTTGAGTGTATTTAAAAGAACCTGGTCTGACGCTCCCTTCTCCAGCCGTATACAAGGCAACAAATTGATAACTTGCTGTGCAGTTGTGTATGTCTTGTTAATTAGCTGGAGAGATGCGTGGTGCTTTCTCGGGGTATGCGCTAATGTCCATGTTTTCAGTGGAAGACCGCTGTGTCTTTTCGCGGTGGAGGAGATGCTGCAACAGAGAGTGTTGCCAGTTAGATCACAGTGATGACCTAATGATGGAAACTGCCAAATTCTGCCGAGGTTGAAGGATCAGCATATTTGAGAACATGCTTTAATTACTTCGGAAAATCAAAGCAGTGACTGCGCTCTTCCAAACCTCATCCTGCAATTAGTAATTGAGCAAAAGCTTTATAAAATTTCAGAAAAATCATCATTTGGTGATCTAAAAATGCTATATTAGAAATGTTCAGATCCCGTTCTGTTGCTGTTGCAAGTCAAAAACAAACAAAGCTTCCCAGTTCACTTACCAGTGAACCAGTGACCTCTTCTTGGGTCCCTCTTCTGTGCTTCTGGCTCCTCCCTCCTGTCGAGTGCCCCCACACCAAGCAGTTTGCTATGGAGGCACCGGAGCAGAGCCACAGCTCTGTGTGTCCATTTAGACACTGAGCTGTAGTTTGGCCCTGCCCCTCTCTCTCCTGATTGGCTAGCTGACTTTGATTGACAGCAGCGGGAGCCAATGGCACGGCTGCTGTGTCTCCGCTAATCAGGAGGGAGAGTCACAGATGGCTGAGGCAGTCGTGCACATTGCTGGATAGAGATGGGGCTCAGGTAAATATTAGGGGGTTGAGGCGGGCTGCTGCACAGAGGAGGTTTTTTATCTTTTTGCATAGAATGCATTGAGATAAAAAAAACTTCTGACTTTACAACCAGTTTAACTACTTCAATACAGAGCACTTACACCCTTCCTGCCCAGGCCAATTTTCAGCTTTCAGCGCTGTTGCTGTTTAAATGACAATTGCGCGGTCATGCTACACTGTACCCAAACAGAATTTTTATCATTTTGTTCCCACAAATAGAGCTTTCTTTTGGTGGTATTTGATCACCTCTGCCTTTTTTATTTTTTGCTAAACAAATAAAAAAGGTCTAAAAGTTTGAAAAAAAAAAGTTTTTCTTTTGTTTTTGTTATAAAATTTTGTAAATAAGTAAGTTTTCTCCTTCACTGATGGGCAATGATAAGGCAGCACTGACGGGCACTGATAAGGCGGCACCGATGAGGTGGCACTGATGGGCACTGATAGGCGGCACTGATGGGCAATGGTAGGCGGCACTGATGGGTGGCACTGATATGCAGCACTGATGGGCATTGATAGGCGGCAGTGATGGGCACTCATGGGTGGCACTGGTGGGTACTGATGGTAACTGTTAGGCGACACTGGGCACTGAAAGGCTGCACTGATGAGTAATTATGGGTGGCACTGATAGGCGGCACTGCTGGGTGCTGATAGGCGGCACTGATGGGCACTGATACGTGGCACTGATGGGCACTGATATGCGGCACTGATCGATGGCATTGACAGGCATCACTGATGGCACTGGCAAGCATTGGGGATGGGCACTGATTGGCATTTCCCTGGTGGTCTAGGGTGGCATATCTGGTGGTCCAATGTGGTGGCAATCCCTGGTGGTCCTGGCGGCTTCCTGGTGGTCCTGGGTGGGCATCCGAGGGGGGGCTGCGCTGATAAACAATCAGCACAGACCCCCCTGTCAGTAGAGGCGCCGATCGTCTCTCCTCTACTCGCGTCTGTCAGATGCGAGGGAGGAAAAGCCGATCAATGGCTCTTCCTATTTACATCGTGATCAGCCGTGATTTGACACGGCTGATCACGTGGTAAAGATCCTCCATCAGAGGCTCTTTACCGAGATCGGTGTAGCGGTGTGTCAAACTGACACACCGCACCACGGATCGCCGCGATGCGCGCCCCCACGGGCGTGCGAGAGTGGTCATTTTGGAGGGCCATCATATGACATCCACCCAGAACGAGAGATGCACCCAGCCGTCATTTGACGGCCGGCGGGCGGGAAGTGGTTAAGTAATGCAGCAGATGATTCATGTAGCATTTACTTCCTGGAATCCATCTGCACCTGGTTCAGGCATTTAAGCAGGAAGGTATTCTTAACTGAGAAAACCCCTCTTCCCCTCCCCTCCAGAAGACTACTGGGATCTATGACATAATTTGCCTAGGCAAGAAACCAGGAAGTAATTGAAGAAATATAAAAAAAATATATAGAAATATAGTTTGATATACCTTCCTATCTATTTACTAATGCTAGCAGCATAAGGATTAAAAATAGTTAATGTTGATTGAGAGAGTGAAGTTCCACTTTAACATGAATTGTTAGACTGGGTCAATTTGGTTGCTAGCTGATAAGTGTGCTGGGAAATCTTTGTTTGTCTGTGATATTTGAGAACATGCTTTAATTACTCCAGAAAATGAAAGTAGTGACTGTGCTCTTCCAAACTTCCTCCTGCAATACAACTTGGTCCCTTCTCTGCCCTCAGCTTGTGATTGGACAGTAAAGGAGCAGCAACAGATGGATAAAGTCATGACTGCTGAGGTGCAATAAGCCCAGGTCCCAACCATCACTTGTCATACCTTACCCCTTCTTCTCAACCAATAAGAACCACACATACAACCAATAACGTTGGAAAGGGCAAGGCCACAGCTTTATTTAAATCAACATTAACATTAACCTTTAGGACCGTGCCAGTCACAGTTGTACTGTGAGCACTCAACTACCAATGTAAAAGGGAGATGAAGGAGGGGCCTGTCCTTACCATCAGTGCCGGACCGGCCGTCAATCTCCCAATTACCATCCGGGCATCAAAGGGGTTCCATATTTGCTGGCAAGGTTACCAAAACCGCAAAACGCTGTGACATACCATCAAAATTAGGGCGGGAGGGTGGGCAGCTCTTCCATGCTTCCGTCCGAAAAGGACCATAATCCCCTGGGGTGCCAAACTCCTGAGCTCAGGCCCAACCCTTTCCCCCTTTTGTACCAATCCTGAGTTATAACAACTTTACTGCAACTCCTCCCTGGCCATGCCCCCATCAGTCAGGGCTCTCTCTCCCGATGGGCTCAAGAGGCTCTCATTTCTCCCACCTGTCTGCCTATTGCCTGGCAGCATATGTGCATACAGCAGAGTCTGATTGGCTCAAAGTACTGACCATTCTTTCCCAGTTGTACTGGGGGGGGGGGGGGGGGGGGATTATAGGGGGTCAATATCAGGATGGCTTTGCTTACTTACATTAGTTACACTTAAAATACATTTAAAGTTCAACTCCATGCAGATATAGAATTCTCAAATAAATGCAGCAGCACAAGTACCTGAATTTGACTTGGTATCATCCCACTACTGGCAGTCTACTGTACAGCAAGGCTCAGAGAGGGGGAAGGAGAAGCAGCACACGGAGCCAGTCAGTTGTGCTGCAGTATAAATAGCATGTTGATAGGAGGAGAGATTAAAGCCACTGTGAGGTACGCTTACCAGTGTGCTGCTTCTTCTTTAATGTCCATTCCCAGGGTGGGGGTGATGTGGGGACCTGTAAGTGAACGTGAAACTGCAGCAAAAAAAAGGTTCAGGCCCCTCCCCTAAAAAATGGTCCTTCTTGTCGCCATCAGCGATCGCAATACGGTGCATGCAGTTGTGGCATGGTGGTGCAGGTTTTTAGGAGGCAATCTACCACAAATCGCTCTTCAGAGGGCACTGCAAGTGTAACTTAATAACCACTTGACCTCCAGAAGATTTACCCCACGTCAAGACCAGGCCATTTTTTGGGATGCGGCTCTGCATTACTTTAACTGACAATTGCACAGTCGTGCAACGCTGTACCCAAATAAAATTTATGTCCTCCCCCCACAAATAGATCTTTCTTTTGGTGGTATTTGATCACCTCTGCGGTTTTTATTTTTAGCACTATAAACAAAAAAAAAAAAAAACGACAATTTTGAAGAAAATAACAATATTTTTTACTTTTTGCTATAAAACATATCCAATAAAAAAGTTTAAAAAAAAATCAAATTTCTTCATCAATTTAAGCCAATTTGTATTCTTCTACATGTTTATGGTACAAAAAAAAAATGCCAATAAGCGTATATTGATTGGTTTGCGCAAAAATTATACCGTCTACGAACTATGGGATATATTTTTATTTATTTATTTTTTACTAGTAATGGCGGCGATCGGCGACTTATAGCGGGACTGCGATATATGACACTTTTGACACTTTTTGGGGACCAGTTACACTAATACAGTGATTAGTGCTAAAAAATTGCATTGTTGTTGTACTAATGACACTGGCTGTGAAGGGGTTTACATCAGGGCAATCAAAGCGTTAAATGTATGGCTAGGTTGTGCTTACTAACGGTGGGGAGGTGCTTTGACTGGGGGAAGGCAGAGATCCGTGTTCCTGCTTAACAGAAACACACGATCAAAGCCTTCCCCCCTGACAGAATGACAATCTGCCTTGTTTACACAGGCAGACTGCTGTTCTGCTTTTGTCGGCAGGTCCTGGCAGACATCGAGTCCACTCAAACCAGCTGATCGGCTTCCACTGTGTCCAATCACAGCGGGAGCAGATTGCTGACGGCGCACGCATTCGCCCCAGTCCCGGAAGTGTCAAATCACGTACTAGGTACGTGATCCGCACTGCTGCAGGAGATGTATGTGGGGCAGTCGCTAAGTGGTTAAATTCTATGTATGTCTTCACACTGGTCCATTGCGCTTCCGTTGTGGTGTTAAACACACCTCTCTGTTGAAATGCATTAAAAACGCATTAGAAATGCATTAAAAATGCAGCAAGAATGCATCAATGATGCACCTGTGTTACGTTATTGATTCGGATTATGAGTCACATGACCTATGAAAAACACACCATAAGCACAGTAATATCGCAGTAAAAGCACAATACAATCAGTGCATTTTCGCCGCCATTATCGGCTCCTTTTTTCTCTATCGGCAAAATGCCAAAAATACAATTGTCGGTCGATATGTTTCGGCCGCTGAAATTTCGATGTATCTCTAGTCAGCACTGCAGCTGATTGAAAAAGAATTTTCAACATTCCCATTCAACAGAAGTCGATCCCTGAAGAACAGGATGAATTTCGATCCATCTATGGGCAGATTTAGGGTGTTAGGATGATTTTTATTTTTCCTTGGCAAGCTTTACCTAAAATAAACATTCTCAGAACTGCTAAAGCTACTCTGCTGGTAAATACTTTGGCTACATGGTGTCATTGCTGTAAGCTGCCGTTGTGGATCTTTATTAATATTTTTTTTTTTTCCTTGGAAAGGATCCGCATATAGGAGGTGAGAATACACAGCGAGGGTTAATTTAGTGTTCGGCAAGGGTTCATTTTTCTGGATTAACCTTAGCCCTGGTTCACATTGGTGCAATTTGACATGTCAAATCGGTGGCAATTGTCGGCAATGGCAACATCCTAATGGGTGCGACGCCGCATTTGTGGCGCCGCACCAATTTTCAAAAGTAGTTTCTGTACTACTTTTGGCGATTTCGGGGTGCGATTTCCATTGACATCTGTGCAGGAGCCCGCACAGATGTCTCCGAAATTGCCGCTGAAATCGCGACTGACATGCGGAAATGAACTCAGCTGAACTCGCTCGCTTTCATTCCCGCACTCAGTGTGAACCTAGGCTTACTGTGAGAGTAGGGTGAGAGACTTGACAAAGGATTGTGCAGAGTTATTAGTAGTGCTGACTCAGTG